>JAPFBL010000606.1:37500-178725 GCA_026182355.1 Hermatobates lingyangjiaoensis
GACGACTTAACGTTCTTTCCGAGGGACGACGTAAATATATAGAGGTTCAGCAGGGGATCAAACCCCTGACTACCACCCCAGAGGCGATTGCGTTAACCATACAGCTAATGGCCCCCGAAATTTTGCCTAATTCAAGTATATTTAGATTAGGGATCTTTAATGAGTACATGACATTGCACAGGCTCGGAACCGACAGATGTTAAGCCATCGGTCGTCGTTTTCACATGTTTACATATATAAACAGTCAAAAAGAAAATCAAAAATTTTTCCAAAAAAAACATATAATTAAAAATATAAAAAAACTTTTGCAAAAAATTAACCGGCTACACAAAAAAATATAAGTAACTTTCAACCCTTTTAAAAAAATAGTTTTCAAAAATTTAAATTGATTTTTCTTTTAATTTCCAAATATTACAGTTGAAAAATCTATTTAAAAACAGTATTATATTCATAAAAACAATTACGACTTCAAAAATTCATTCTGATATAAAATTTTAGATATTTTGTTAGCTTTTATTATTTTAATTTTTTCTATTATCTACATTTACAACCTGAAAATGCTGCCCCCTGGTAAGTGGCACCCTCCCGCCACCCCTCCCCTCCTCTCTTTTGGTACACCACTGGAGAAAGGTGGACGAGAGAGACAGAGAGAGAGATAGAAAGGTGCTCAAGCTTAGTTCTGAGCTATTGCTGATCTAATTACATTATTTTATGTTTTTCTATTGTCTATTTTTACCCCCTCAAAATTCCACCGCCTGGTACGTTCCGGCCCTCTCGCCCCCTCGTTTTGGGACGCCACTGCAGAAAGGTGGACGAGAGAGAGAGAGAGAGAGAGAAGAGTACTCAAGGTCAGTTCTGGGTATCGCAGATATAATTACACACAATTATTCCCCCTTTGCTGAATAACCAAACCACATTGCCAATTCTGTTTTAGCATTTCTCTAAAACCGCTAAAACTCTAAAACCCCTGGGGGGCTGTGTTTTGATATCGGGGGGCGGTAATACAAAAAGGAGCGGGGATTCTATTTCCAAAAATAAAAATGTTCATGCAATATAATTTCTAAATTGAAGTGAAAACACGACATGTAAACTTCTAGGAAACAGTTTCTTAAAATTATTTGTTTTGATAATTCATTTTTATGTTTAAAAGTATATTCTCACCTAAGTTTCTTTTATTGTGTATTACTTCTTTTGCATAAATATGCTATGAAACAATACATCTATTGGATTCTAAATAACTATTCGATTAGTAATTATTTTAATTTAATTATTAAAATGTTACTCATTTAGTTATTTAGTCTAGGAATCTGATTATTATTCAAAGGTGTTGAGTTACAGGTTTATGGACCCAAGGGGGGGTCACTCGAAAAAGTTTGGGAAACACTGATCTAAAACAATAAATTTTATTTTTTTTTCTTTCTTTGTTTGTTTGTTACTGTTTTTGTTCCAAAGAACAATATTTGTAAAAAAAAACCTGTTATATTTGTTTATTTAGGCTTGTTTTATATAATTGTCAGAATGCAGTCATCGGGTTGCTGTGAAAGTACTCATTCCGATGTTAGGGGAAAACGAGTTTTAGAGTTCTGGTGTAAATTGTTTGGAGGAGTGGAAATTACCAGACGAGGTGATTGAACTTGCGTGGGTGTTGTTTTGCCCAGTGGAAGTGTTACGTCATTGACCTTGTAAGTGCAATCGGTCTTACGTGGTCAATAAACCAGTTGGGATATATTCATTTTCTGCTAGGGTAGCCCAAACGTTTGTGTGCTCTCCTCTAGACTGGTATGTCCAGAGTTCAATACCCACTATGATCCTTGTACAATCGGTCTTACGTGGTCAATAAACCTGTTGGGATATATTCATTTTCTGCTAGGGTAGCCCAGTGGTTTGTGTGCTCTCCTCTAGACTGGTAGGTCCAGAGTTCAATACCCACTATGATCCTTGTACAATCGGTCTTACGTGGTCAATAAACCTGTTGGGATATATTCATGTTCTGCTAGGGTAGCCCAGTTGTTTGTGTGCTCTCCTCTAGACTGGTAGGTTCAGAGTTCAATATCCACTATGATCCTTGTACAATCGGTCTTACGTGGTCAATAAACCTGTTGGGATATATTCATGTTCTGCTAGGGTAGCCCAGTGGTTTGTGTGCTCTCCTCTAGACTGGTAGGTTCAGAGTTCAATACCCACTATGATCCTTGTACAATCGGTCTTACGTGGTCAATAAACCTGTTGGGATATATTCATGTTCTGCTAGGGTAGCCCAGTGGTTTGTGTGCTCTCCTCTAGACTGGTAGGTTCAGAGTTCAATACCCACTATGATCCTTGTACAATCGGTTTTACGTGGTCAATAAACCTGTTGGGATATATTCATTTTCTGCTAGGGTAGCCCAGTGGTTTGTGTGCTCTCCTCTAGACTGGTAGGTCCAGAATTCAATACCCACTATGATCCTTGTACAATCGGTTTTACGTGGTCAATAAACCTGTTGGGATATATTCATGTTCTGCTAGGGTAGCCCAGTGGTTTGTGTGCTCTCCTCTAGACTGGTAGGTCCAGAGTTCAATACCCACTATGATCCTTGTACAATCGGTCTTACGTGGTCAATAAACCTGTTGGGATATATTCATGTTCTGCTAGGGTAGCCCAGTGGTTTGTGTGCTCTCCTCTAGACTGGTAGGTCCAGAGTTCAATACCTGAGATGAACAAATATGAGTACGACGTCCCTCAGAAATGACTTTCAATGACGAGTAAACGATGGCAAGTATTCGTTAAAGATCCCTACTCAAAATAGACTTGATTTGGGCAAAATTTATGACTCTCATTGTAGTACAGACACTACAACCTAACCTAACCTTAACCTGTCAGCTGTACCATGATATAACAAAACAATATTACTAATTAATTAATTATTTAACAATATCTAACTAATTAACGATATTACTAATATTAAAACTACTAGACTATCCGTGACCCTTTGTGTCACTCAGAAATTATAACAATAGTTATTGAAATTAATATACTAAACATGATTGACAGGAATAATTTAAATTGTTGTTTCTTGTTATTACGACACGGAAACAGATTCTTATATCGCCCCAAGCTTTTGATATAGTATTCTTAACATGATTCAAGATATATACACATTAAGTATATTTAGCAAAATAAAAATCATTTAAAAGTAAAAATCATCTATTTGATGACATAAATAAATAAAACATCAATTGAAGTTTATATATATATATATATATATAATATATATATATATATATATATCCGCTCAAAAACGAAAAAAAACAACACACAGAGAAAGAGATACACTTACAAACTCAAATTTTCGGATGATCCGTCTTCAGGAGAAAATAGATAGGGCAACCAAGCACGCCGGAAACACAACGGCAGGAAACCCTTCTTCGTTTTTGAGCTGATTTGCATCCGGTTTGGATAGTTTTTTCGAATTTTGAGTGAAATATATATATATATATATATATATAAATCAAATATATTTAAAACAAACATAATTTGTAAATTGAAATATTAAATTTATTACCATTGTTTATATTATTCTAATTTTAAATTCAATTTTTTTTTAAATTTATTTATAATATATTTGTGCTACTGTCGTCGGTGAGCACGCAAGCCTCTGGGCTACTCTGGTTCCATACCTTACTTTATTACCAGTGCTTATATTATAAAAATATTAAATTAAAAAAAATTATTTTTTGTTAGTTTATATATAATATATTTTAACTACTGTCATCGGAGAGTGCGCAAGCCACTGGGCCAACCTGACTCCATGCTTTCACTTTATTACCATTATTTATATTATTCAAATTATAAATAAAAATTTTTTTTTTTGTTTTATTTAATATTTTTGTACTACTGTCATCAGCGAGCGCGCAAACCACTGGGCTACCCTGGCCCGATGCCTTGACTTTATTACCAGTGTTTATATTACGCAAATATTAAATTTAAAAAAAAATTGTTACATTTATAAACGATGCATTTGCACTATCGGCGAGCACGCAAACCAACAGCTATCCTGGCTTCAATTTTGGGAATATTGTGATAATTTTCTTTCATTTAACAATACTCAGGTAATAAATAATATATATTTAATTTCAGGTCTCTATCTCCACGGAAAATGGGAGAACAAACAAACTCACGAACTTTATATATAGAGATAATATACCGTCCTACCTCGTATACTGCTTCTGTAGCTTTCTGATCGGTTTCGGGTGTCACCTATCTTCAAAATCTTTTTCTATTTTTTTTTTTTTGATGCCCGAATTTTTGACTATCGAAATCGGCCAGAGCGCTACAGCAACAGTATACGAGAGGGGGGCAGGTTAGCTCTGTGGTTAAGGTAGTCACATCTGGACTGATAGGACCGGGGTTCAATCCTCACTCTGGCTCTCGATTTATTCACGCGGGAGGTGAATAAATCTGAGCACGTCGTCCCTCGGAGAAGAACGTCAAACCGTCGGTCCCAAGCCTGTACGATGTCAGGTACTCGTTAAAGAGTCCTACTCTAAATACACTTGAGTTAGGCAAACTTTAGGACTCCCACTGTAGAATCAATCTTGATTGTGTGGTATCACAAAGGCCCAATGCTCGACCTACGTGTGTTCCCTTATGGGACTACTACTGCAACCTAGCAGTATACGAGGTAAGGCAGTGTATTATGTTGTAATATTAATAACACTAACATCAATGGTAATAAAAAAAATGCATTAATGTTGATATTTCATAAAGTGGAGCCTATTCAGTATCTTATAAGGCATGGTTTTCTAAACTTTATGACACCATGAAGTCCCTAAATAGGGCAAAAATGTTTCACGAAGCACTAACAAGACCATTTCTAAAACGGAATCTTATAAGGCATGGTTTTATAAACTTCATGACACCATGAAGTCCCTGAATAGGGCAAAGATGTTTCACGAATCACTTACAAGACCATTTCTAAAACGGAATCTTATAAGGCATGGTTTTATAAACTTCATGACACCATGAAGTCCCTGAACAGTACAAAAATGTTTCACGAATCACTAACAAGACCATTTTTAAAATAGAATCTTATAAGGCATAGTTTTATTAACTTCATGATACCATGAAGTCCCTGAATAGGGCAAAGATGTTTCACGAAGCACTAACAAGACCATTTTTAAAACAGAATCTTAGAAGGCATGGCTTTATAAACTTCATGACACCATGAAGTCTCTGAATGGGCAAAGATGTTTCATGAAACACTAACAAGACCATTTCTAAAACAGAATCTTATAAGGCATGGTTTTATAAACTTCATGATACCATGAAGTCCCTTAGTAGAGCAAATGTGTTTCACGAATCACTAACAAGACCATTTCTAAAACAGAATCTTATAAGGCATGGTTTTATAAACTTCATGATACCATGAAGTCCCTGAATAGGGCAAAGATGTTTTACGAAGCACTAACAAGACCATTTCTAAAACAGAATCTTATAAGGCATGGTTTTATAAACTTCATGACACCATGAAGACCCTGAATAGGGCAAAGATGTTTCACGAATTACTAACAAGACCATTTCTAAAACAGAATCTTATAAGGTATGGTTTTATAAACTTCATGACACCATGAAGTCCCTGAATAGTACAAAGATGTTTCACGAAGCACTAACAGACCATTTTTAAAACAGAATCTTATAAGGCATGGTTTTATAAACTTCATGACACCATGAAGTCCCTGAATAGGCAAAGATGTTTCATGAAACACTAACAAGACCATTTTTAAAATAAATAAAAAAAAACGTTAATTTTCAAATTTTAACTATAACTAATGATTTTTGAGTTAATAAAATATCAGTAATTAAATGTGTCCAGGCATTAGTAAATCCTAAGAACTAGTTGCTAGGTAGTGCCTTTGGTTTAAGTTTAAATCCTTAATATTTTTAAAACTGACTAAATTGTTCTTTATTCTGTATAGAGAAGTATTGCTAAAAGGAATAATAATAACTGATTTGTTCAGGCTTTTCATGTTATTTACGCAACAGCTTTAATGTCGTCACTCTCAGTACTGCATCTTGCACACCTCTTTTCATCACGACTCCTATCAAAGGATTGTTGCAATTTCTTTTACCATAATGCACTCTATTTTGCTTCATTTTTTTTGCATACACACACACACACACACAAACAGAGTATTCAATTATGTATTGAATATTGAATTTTTTATATTGGAAGATCTTAGTCTTTTTTTCCGATTTCATATTGCAGTTTTATCATTGAATGTTAATTCACATGTTTATGTGAAATCTCGTATATATATATATATATATATATGATCAAACCACAATATGAAATATGAAAACAAGACTAAGATCTTTCAACCGTAACAAGCGGTCTTCGTCAGAGTCAAAGACGTTAGAGACTCTGACGAAGACCGCTTGTTACGGTTGAAAGATCTTAGTCTTGTTTTCCCATTTCATATCGGGGTTGGATCATTGATTCTTATTTCACGTGATTATGTGAAATCTTTATATATATATATATATATATATATATATATATGTATATATATATATATATATATATTATATATATACGGTGTTGAATTTCATATCACCATGACAAATGGAAGCTATATATATAACAAGAATTCATCGATACACCTCAAAATGATGTTTCTGCATCTGGTGTTTCAGTTGGGTTTTGACTTTGACGATGACCGGTTGTTACGGTTGAAAAATCTTAGTCTTTATTTCTTATTTCGTATTGTTGTTTGATCACACACACACACACACACACATATATATATATATATATATGTATATATATATATATATATATATATCAATGATTAAACCACAATAAGAAATGGGAAAACACAAATGAAACACTAGATTCAGAAAACATCTGGTGAGGGGTTGAGAAGAGTGGGAGAGAAGAGTGGTATTTTAAAACGGTGAAAGCGCAGGAAAGGACTAATGTCCAGAAAGGGATGTTCGGGGAAACAAAGGAGTACAGTAAGAAAGAGTAAAAAACTATCCGCTAGCTATCAACCCTCTTAGAAGAAGCTACTGCCCTCGTGACGAAAGTATCAAGTTTGAAGAGATCTTTACTAATGTTTATAATATTTGATCTATTAAATTTATTCAGAGACGATTCAATAATATTTCTTAACAACATTGATTTTTCATAGGTAATAAATTTACTCTTCTCAACCCCTCAACAGATGTTTTCTGCATCTAGTGTTTCAGTTAGGTTTTTGACTCTGACGAAGACCGCTTGTTACGGTTGAAAGATCTTAGCCTTGTTTTCCCATTTCTTATCGTGGTTTGATCTTATTTCATAATAAACACGTGATACTGATATCCTCTTCTAAACTTCAGTAAAAAATCAGAAAAATGACTGAAATTTTTCAATCAAAACGATATGTGTTCGTCAGTGTTGGTTGGGCTTTGACGAAGACTGAACTCTGGAAAGGTGTGCTATTGCTCCTAATACGGTGATTATTCGAGGATGACCTTCTGGATATTCTAAATATTCAAGGATTTGTTACTCACGAATTTGCAAATGACCTTGTTTATGAGAAAGAGAATGCTTAGTGATATTACCTATGCGCTGATGAGTCATGCAGTACAAAATTAGCTATAAATGTGTAATGGAGATAGGTCTTGATATAGGGGCCAGGGTAGCCCAGTGGCTTGCGTGCTCACTACTCGACAGATAGATCTAGGAAGGGTGTGTGAGAGAGAAAAACAGGGAGGGAGAAATGGAGGGGATGAGAGAGAGAGAGAGGGAGGGTGTGTGAGAGAGAGAAACAAGGAGGGAGAAATGGAGGGGATGAGAGAGAGAGGGCGAGTGTGTGAGAGAGAGAAACAGGGAGGGAGGAAAGGAGGGAGTGAGAGAGAGAAAGACAGGGAGGGTGTGTGAGGGAGGGTAAGACAGAGAGAGAGATAAGATGAGAGGCCATTTCTCCCTCCCTGTTTCTCTCTCTCACACACCCTCCCTCTCTCTCTCTCTCATCCCCTCCATTTCTCCCTCCCTGTTTTTCTCTCTCACACACCCTTCCTCTCTCTCTCTCTCATCCCCTCCATTTCTCCCTCCCTGTTTCTCTCTCTCACATACAATACCTACTTTGACCTTCGATTAATTCATGCGGGAAGTTAAAACACCCTCTCTCTCTCTCTCCATTCCTCCCTCCCTGTTTCTCTCTCTCACACACTTGCCCTCTCTCTCTCATCCCCTCCATTTCTCCCTCCCTGTTTCCTCTCATCTTATCTCTCTCTCTGTCTTACCCTCCCTCACACACCCTCCCTGTCTTTCTCTCTCTCACTCCCTCCTTTCCTCCCTCCCTGTTTCTCTCTCTCACACACTCGCCCTCTCTCTCTCATCCCCTCCATTTCTCCCTCCTTGTTTCTCTCTCTCACACACCCTCCCTCTCTCTCTCTCTCATCCCCTCCATTTCTCCCTCCCTGTTTTTCTCTCTCACACACCCTTCCTCTCTCTCTCTCTCTCTCTCATCCCCTCCATTTCTCCCTCCCTGTTTCTCTCTCTCACACACCCTCCCTCTCTCTCTCTCTCATCCCCTCCATTTCTCCCTCCCTGTTTTTCTCTCTCACACACCCTTCCTCTCTCTCTCTCATCCCCTCCATTTCTCCCTCCCTGTTTCTCTCTCTCACATACCCTCCCTCTTTCTCTCATCCCCTCCATTTCTCCCTCCCTGGTTCCTCTCTTCTTATCCCTCTCTCTCTCTCTCTTACCCTCTCTCACACACCCTCCCTCTCTTTCTCTCTCTCATTCCCTTTTTCCTCCCTCCCTGTTCCACCCTCTCACATACCCTCCCTCCCACCCTATCTTTCTCTCTCTCACTCCCTGTTTCTTTCCTTCTCACCCTCTATCTTTCCATCTCGACATACAAAATAATGTTTTGGTTTATTTAAAGAAATAAATATGAGGCCTTTAACTTAAGATTGTTTATAAAAACTTTTGTTCATTGAAACCAAAAAGTTACTTGTCTATTAAACAGATATATTTTATTTCTTCTGTATTTACTGGCAGCATTGTTTCCTATTGTTTCATATAAGTTATAAAGAATTGGAAGAGCACAAGTAAAAAAAGGGTTCAACAATATGTTAAAGATGACACTATATAATGATTTATTTGTGAAGAATGATTAGGTTGGGAGACAACAGAAATCAATTAGAGGTGGACGGGTTGAAAGTCCACATTCCTTATGTGTATTCTACAATATTCTTACTGACTTCTCTGCATCTCTCTGTCACTCCTTCTCTCACTCTCTCTCTCTCTCTCTCCCTCTCTCTCATTTACTCCTGCTTAATAGAGGAGGGAGGATATCATTACTCCTCTCTCCCCTCCCTCCACATATCCCTTTCTCTCTCTCTCTTACACCCTCTCTCTCACTCCATCTATATATATTTCACGACGTCATACGACTGTCGAAATATCGTTGTGAGTCTTTTTTGTGTGTCTTTATTTGTTTTTCTCTTTCCTGTGTGAACTAGTAGTCCTGTTGGACCATTTCAAGTTTTGATATATATATATATATATATATATATATATATATATTATATATATATATATATATATATATATATATATATATAGGTGTGTTCTCTAATCGGGGTTCGGTCAATTTTCCAGGATAAAAAATTAAACTCTCGTTGCCAACGTTTCAGTTTTATTTAAAACCTTTTCCATAGGCAGAAGTAAGAATTTTTTAACTAAGAAAATGAAATTTTCATTATTTAAAGGAACAACAATGTTAACCGGACAAAACCTTCGACTAGACTGGTCGAAGTCTAGTTGTAGACGTTGGGTTACTAGCCGTTGCGTCTACACGTGCTTGGTCTCCCTTTCTCTTTTCTCCTGAAAACGGATTACCCGAAAATTTGAGTCTGTAACTGTGTTTCTTTTACTTTCTGTGCTACCTATCTTCAATTTTGAACTGATATATATACATATATATATATTAATATATATATATATATATATTGAGACGAATCTCTCAGTCTTAAGATCGTGAATGCCGAGACTGCGGTTAATTTTAATGATACTTGTTTAAAAGAGGATCTGCTGCCTATTTATACCAATATATATATATATATATATATTTGTGTATTTTGGGAGCAGACCTTCAATCAAACATGTTTTATTAAAAATTATGCCAATTTTAACTTTTGTTCTTTTCCGAGTTAATTTTTCAAGTTTTCTCACTATGGATATATATATATTATATATATATATATATATACTTTGAATTGAAATCAGACGGTCCAAACGGACAAATAATTAAAGTTACAGCTAGAGAAAACAAGAAAAAAGACGAACACTCATGAATCTCGATAATTTCGGCGTCTTGCCGTCCTCAGGAGAGTAGAAAGAAAGAAAATAATGCCGATGACATCGGCCAGGGACGCATTTACGTCTCCGTTCCTTCATTCTTTCTCCTTTTATTTTCTTTCTTTCTACTCTCCTGAGGACGGCAAGACGCCGAAATTATCGAGATTCGTGAGTGTTCGTCTTTTTTCTTGTGTTCTCTAGCTGTAACTTTAATTATATATATATATATATATATATATATATATATATATATTATGTAATTTTTTGAGGGTTGAGGTCCAATGATTTTAAACTAGTCCTTTTTCCGACGTTTCAACATATCGTCGTAAAAGGACTAGTTTAAAATCATTGGACCTCAACCCTCAAAAAAATTACATCATATAAATATTGGGTCAAGAACACAAATCATTATATATATATATATATATATATATATATATGAACATATGTGTATATAAAAAGATTTCACATAAACACGTGAAACAACAATCAATGATCAAACCACAATAAGAAATGGGAAAACAAGACTAAGATCTTTCAACCGTAACAAGCGGTCTTCGTCAGAGTCAAAAACCCAACTGAAACTGAAACCCAACTGAAAAACCAGTTGGGTTTTTGACTCTGACGAAGACCGCTTGTTACGGTTGAAAGATCTTAGTCTTGTTTTCCCATTTCTTATTGTGGTTTGATCATTGATATGTGTATATGTTCGCTTTCTTTTTTGCTTTCTACCTTGCAATATGTCCCCTATCAATTATCGCTATATAAGTGTTATATAACTATCTATAACCAGTTAACAACTAATATATCGGCTACTTTCAATAAACGTTATTTTGTATATTGAGAGACTATCTAGTGGTGAATTTACCAAATGTCCGACACAAATGCGTGCTATTTCTGATTTAAATATTATATTTATCTTAAGTTTAAATTAAGACGCAGACGGTTTCCTCCTGAGCATCCTTGTAGAACAGGTTCTTTCTTTAGGAGGGGTGTCTCTCACTGTTTCAATGACCTTGCCTTTCCTCTTGTATAAAACCTAGACCTGATTTATATATACAAGGAGATCAGGCTTGTGTGACGTCATCCACACTTTAATCCTTTCATATACTTCTGTAATGTGCACTTGTGTCACTGTCTCACTCGCCCACACTTTCATTTATCGCAATCTCTACTCAATGAAATTTGTTCTTGTGTCACTCTTTATTCTTATCTCTCTCTCCCTTCCACCCAACCTCTCACTCACTTTTCATCACTCTCTTCTCTCTCCAACTCAGTTCCACTTCATCCCTTCCTCCCCCTCTCTCCCTACAACAACATCTCACTCTTCTCTCTCACTCTCTCTCTCTCATTCTCCCTCACTTCCCTCTCTCTGATTCTACCTCCCTCTCTCTCCACCCTGATTCTACCACCCTCTGGCCTTCATCCCTCTCCCTCCCACTCTTGTTATCTACCTCACACTCTCTCCCTCCCTTCCCTTCCCTCCCCCTACCTCCCTCTATTCATACTCCCTCTCTCTCATTCTCCCTCTCCCTTTCTCTTATTTACCTTCTCTCTCATTCTACCTCCATCTCTATGATTCTCCCTCCCTCTCATTTTTCCTGTCTCTCATTCTCTCTCCCTCTATCTCATTCTCCTTCTCCCTCCCTCTCATTTTCTCTCTCTCTCATTCTCCCTCCCTATATCCACTCTCTGTAATTCCCTCCCTTTCCCTCCTATTCCTGTTATCTACCTCACACTCTTTACCTCCCTCCCACTCTCTCATTCATACTCCCTCTCCCTCTACCTTTCTCTCTCTCTCTCTCTGCTTCCCTCTATCTCTCTCTTTCATACTCCCTCTCTCTCTTCTCTCTCTCTTACCACCCTCCCTCTCTCTCGTTCTCTCTCCCTCTCTACACTCCCTGTCCTTCCTTCCCTCTCACTCCTTCTCTTCTTATATTCGTCACACTCACTCACTCCTTCCCTCTCTCTCATTCTCTCTCTTTCTTTGACTTTACTCTCTCTCCTTCCCTCACTCTCCCACCTACTCCTGTTATCTACATCACACTCTCTCCCTCCCCCCTTTTTTGTCTTTCATACTCCCTCTCTTTCCCTCTCTCCCACTCTCTCATTCTCACTCCCCCTCTCACCCTCTCTCCCTTCCTCTCTCTCACTTTCTTTTTCACCTGATGATGACAAGGCCGAATTATTGGAGTGATTTATGTTATTGTTTCTTCTTTGTTATATTCTTTTAATTTTTTATATACGTTTCTTAATTAACTGTTAGGTCTATATACGTTTCACACTAAACTATAGACACAGAGTAAAGATACGAACACACTCACAGACTCTAATTTTTCGTTGAACCTTCTTCAGGAGAGTAGAGACAGAGACACCAAGCGCACTTACAAAGCGACGGGTCTCCAACTGTCGCTTCGCAAGCACGCTTAGTGTCCCTATGTCTACTCTTATCTTATCTTCTACTCAAGAAAAAGTAGTGCCTTATTCTTGCATATAAAAAATGAAAATCATCATATTGATTGGACAGGAGCTAAATTTATTACCTATGAAAAATCAATGTTGTTAAGAAATATTATTGAATCGTCTCCAATTAAATTTAATAGATCTAATATTATAAACATTAGTAACGGTCTCTTCAAACTTGATACTTTCGTCACGAGGGCAATAGCCTCTTCAAAGAGGGTTGACAGCTAGCAGATAGTTTTTTTACTTTTTCTTACTGTACTCCTTTGTTTCCTCAAACATCCCTTTCTGGATATTAGTCCTTTCCTGTGCTTTCACCCTTTTAAAATACCACTCTTCCCTCCCACTCTTCTCAACTCCTCACCAGATGTTTTATGCATCTAGTGTTTGAGTTGGGTTTTTGACTTTATTGAAGACAGCTTGTTACGGTTAAAAGATCTTAGTCTTGTTTTCCCATTTCTTATTGTGGTTTGATTTTATATATACATATGTATATATATATATATATATATATATAACAATTAAAAGAAACGGTCCAGCGGTCTTTTTTAAATAAAATAAATTCAAAACGAAGGAAACACACAGAAAGACACAGACATAACTCACATCGATATTTCGACCATCTTCGTCATCAGGAGGTGTGAAGAGCGAAGAGTCCCGCAGGAAGACAGGGCGGCGACTGAACTGGGAGACCGCAGCCCTCAACTTCCCCTGGACTCAACCTCAACCGATAATTTTTTTTTAATTTATTAATTTTAATTTGATTTATATACTTTTCACATTTTTATAATATTTTCATTAGACTTATTTTTATTTAAATAATTATGATTTTTACTCGTTCCTTTTACATCTTAATTTGACTCTTCATTTCCTTCCCTCCCTTCCCGCTTGATGGTAAGTGGTGGGGTACTGGCTGCGGTCTCCCAGTTCAGTCGGCGCCCTGTCTTCCTGCGGGACTCTTCGCTCTTCGCTCTTCACACCTCCTGATGACGACGATGGTCGAAATATCGATGTGAGTTCTGTCTGTGTCTTTCTGTGTGTTTCCTTTGTTTTGAATTTATATATATATATATATATATATATATATAGTTATTCTACATAGAGTGTAGATGACTATAGACAATCTTACCTATGTTCGCTCTTGTCAAATGGGGCTCCTGGATCTGACACACCGTCAACATCATATAACTGACAAAACAAACATGACATAAACTTAGCAACAGAGTGACTACTGTACTAAACTGACAGCTAAACCTTCTATATTCTATAAATTGACTAAAAACAGTAAAAATAAAATTAAATTTAAAAAGTCAAATTTAGAAAGACAATAATGTATTTCTAAAATCTTTTTATAAAGTGTACAAAACTTCAATTCACAAACAAAAATTTGGAAACTAAAATTTAAGTACTAAAATTTAGAGTCCTAACTTTGGAACTAAAATTTAGGTACTAAAATTTAAAATACTTGCCTTGGAGACTAAAATTTAGATATTAATATTTAGAGTCCTAAAATTTAAGTAAAAAAAAAACTAAGAGTTCTAAACTTGGAAACTTAAATTTAGGTACACAAATTTAGAGTACTGACCTAGAAAACTTTAAATTGGGTACTAAACAATAGGTACTAAATTTTAGAGTCTTAACTTTAGAAACTAAATTTAGGTACTAAACTTTAAAGTACTGACCTTGGAGACTAAAATTTATACTCGTATATTAATATTTAGAGTCCTAAATTTCAAAATTAAAATTTAGGTAAAAAGAAACTAAGAGTTCTAAACTTGGAAACTTAAATTTAGGTACAAAAATTTAGAGTACCGACCTTGAAAACTGAAAATTGGGTACTAAAATTTAGGTACTAAAATTTAGAGGCATTAACTTGGAATTTTACATGTAAGTACACAAATTAGAGTACTGACCTTGAAAACTCAAAATTGGGTACTAAAATTTAGAGGTCTTAACTGGGAATCTTAAATGTAGGTACTAAAAGTTAAAGTTCTACATTTAGAAACTAAATTAAAAAGCCACTCTTTAAACTAACATTTGCAAAACCAAAATTTATACAATAAAATTTAAAAGGCAAAATTTAGAAACTACAATTTATGAACTACAATTTTCATAAAGAAATTTAGAAACTAATATGTCAAAATAACTTTTTGACTGCTTAACGATAAGTTTTGAATGTTAACAGGTTTCATCATTTCCTATGTGGATAAATCGACGGCAAGCGTGAACATATGATAAAGAAGTCCAGAGATGAATACGCAAGTAACTGGACTACCATAGGTCATCAATTATTATTATTATTATTATTATTATTATTATTATTATTATTATTATTGATAAAATAGTTATTATTATTATTATTATTATTGATAAAATAGTTATTAGTATTATTATATCAATTACTCTTATTATTGGTCATTTTCCACTTAACTCAGATGCTGACTGACCATGGGAATTTTGAGAAATATTTACACAGGATGGGTAAAGTTGATAGCCCTCAATGTAGGCACTGTAGCTCGGGGGAAAACGACGATGCAGAGCATACCTTCTTCTGTGTTAAATGGGGAGTGCTGTGCTAGGAATTAATAGCATCACTGGGTGAGGTCACTCCAGAGACCATAGTTCAAAAGATGCTCCAAAATGAAGATAATTGGTCAAAAGCTGCAAACTTTTTAGAGGCGGTTCTCCATCATAAGAAGAACGAAAGTGGTGTGAGGCAAGCGCAATGATAATTCACAGGTGAACGAATGAGGACAAGAAGGTGAATCCTATTAAGGAGGACTGAGGCACCGGCATGAAGTAATGTGCAAACGGTTTCCGTGTCGGATATTGCCAGGAAATAGAATGTGGTTTTTTAGTGTGTCGGGACCCCCAACCCCACATACCCTAAGCAAGCCGTCTTGCTAAGGGATCTGATGAACAGATTTTTCCACATCCTAAGATGAAAAAAAAAAATTATTGGACATTAATATTAAATTTTTTGGGGTGCAGTGGCAGTTTCACAAGGAAATATAGATAGGCAGAATGAGGATCTAACATTGTACAGGTATCGATGGCTTAACGTCCTCTTCTAACTGAAAAATCCATGGTCTGAATGGGTATTGAACCCAGGATCCACCAGTCCAGAGACGAGCACTCAAGCCAGTGGGCTACCCTGGCTCCAATTTTTAAAATTAAAAAATATTATTCTTTTATTTAACATTATTAAGGTAATAAGTAATAGATATTATTATTTCAGGTTTTTATATCCACGGAAAATGGGTGAACAAACAAACAAACAAACGAACAAACAAACAAGTATGTAGAGACTCGACTACTCGTGAACCTTTGCATCATTCAGAAATTATAACAACAGGTATTGAAATAAATTTACTGAACATGATTAACAGGGATCAATTTAATTATTGTTTCTTGTTATTAAGACACGGAAACAGATTCTTATATGGCCCAAGCTTTTGATATAGTATTCTTAATACGATTCAAGATATATACGCAAGTATATTTAGCAAAATAAAAATCATTTAAAAGTAAAAAAAGAATCATTTATTTTCTGACATAAAGAAATAAAACATCAATTCAGGTTATATACAAAATCAAATATATTTAAAAGAAACAAAACTTATAAATTGAAATGTTCAATTTATTTAACTAACATAAAATAACATTAATGAAAGGAATATGTCTTTGTAATATTACCTTAGAACATTCGTATATTATCTGACAGTTGTGTTCTTCAAGTTTGTTTCTAAAATTATTCATTTTTAACCTCTAATGTAGTAGTTTATTATATATTTGTTACATTTATTACTTAGCTAGTACGCAAGCCACTCGGCTACCCTGGCTCTATGCCTTTACTTTATTACCCGTGTTTATACTATTCAAATTTTTTTCTGTTAAATTTATTTGTAATATATTTTTACATTTGTAATGAGTACGAGAGCGGGTATTGAACCCATGACCGACCAGTCCAAAGACAAGCACGTAGCCACTGGTCTACCCTGTCCCTTCCGCGTGAATAAATCAATGGCCAGAGTAGGTATTGACCCCCATTGAGCACATTACCTACTGACCTAACCTAGCGTCTTTTTCCGAAAATAAGACACTGTCTTACTTTCTCTTTAGGTACAAAATACGTCCTAGGGCTTATTTTTGGGGATGCTCTTCAAGTAGAGAAGTGGAAGTTTTCTTTAATAATAATTTATATAGATAAATTTAAATGTATTCAATTACAGTCATGTCATCTTCGTCTGGAACATATTAATAAATTATTAAATTTGTTATAACTTTCTGATTTTCCTCCAAATACATTTCCTGTAGAATCATTGGTCCGAATCTCTTATGTCTTGCATTATACTCGTAGCTATAATTTTTAACGAATTATATTTTTCACTTTATTTTAACTAGGGTTTATTTTCGGGGGATGTCTTATTTTCTGAAAAAGACGGATTCTTCTTTAGATTGCTAAGTCTCCTTCCACGGGTACCTCACAAATGTACATCCTGGGACTAATCCCTTAATAACAAAATTATTCATTAATTTCCATCATGCTAAGGTACATGACTAAAATCAAACAGTGATGATTATTTACAGCGAGTTATTAAAGGTATTTTTCATTAGAAAAGGTCATTCGTGGAAACTCAGCAGAATACTGTTGAGAAGGTCAATGACCTCAAGACAATGAAATGTTTACATTTGTAAAGAGGTCACTGACAATTGTCTTATCAAGGATTTGATAACGGAATGTCTCAAGTTCATAATTCCCGTTCATTAGTGACCTTCACTTCAATACAGTTTGTTAAAAATATACCATGTTCATTCGTGGAAAGCGTGACATGTTGTTTCTCCTGACAATGGGGTTGTTCGTACTGGGGTAAAATGATAATACAAAGTCTCTATACCAAGGAAGTTTTTTTTAATTAAAAAACTAAGTGTTTTGAACACATCGTATTCATCGTCTGGTAAACATCTACAATACGAATTATAAATGGACTCGAATACGTCATCTCTTATGTGAAGATTAGAGTCCTTATAGATTACTACTCTGGAGTACGTCATTTCCACTATGAAGATTTGATTCATCATAGAACACTGGTCTCAAGTACGCCATCTACACTATGGAGATTTGAGTCCTCTTAGAGTTTTGTGTCCGAGTACGCCATCCCCTCTATGAAGTTTTGAGTTCTCATAGAGTACTGCTCTGGACAACATCATCTCCAATATGAGGATTTGTAGAAGTACGTCATCTCCTCTAAGAAGATGTGAGTCCTCATAGAGTTCTGTGTCGGAGTATGCAATCTCCACTATGAAGATTTGTAGAAGTACGCCATCTACTCTATGAAAATTTGAGTCCTCATAGAGTTCTGTGTCGGAGTACGCCATCTTCACTATTTAGGTTTGTAGAAGTACGCCATCTCCTTTATGAAGATGTGAGTCCTCATAGAGTTCTGTGTCGGAGTACACCATCTCCTCTATGAAGATGTGAGTCCTCATAGAGTTCTGTGTCCGAGTACGCCATCTCCTCTATGAAGATGTGAGTCCTCATAGAGTTCTGTGTCGGAGTACACCATCTCCTCTATGAAGATGTGAGCCCTCATAGAGTTCTGTGTCGGAGTACACCATCTCCTCTATGAAGATGTGAGTCCTCATAGAGTTCTGTGTCGGAGTACGCCATCTCCTCTATGAAGATTTAAGTCCTCATAGATTTTTTGAATTGGGGGTACACCATGTCCTCTCTGAAGATTTGAGTCCTCATAGAGTACTACTCTGAAGAACGTCGCCTCCACTATGAGGATTTTTCTGAAGTACGCTAACTCCTCTTTGAGGACTGAAACTATTCTCAACTAAGTGATTTCTACTGGCTTCATCATTAGGTCAGCTTAGTTCAGTTCAATTGAGAACTGAACTGTGATATTATTACTCATCTTCAGGTGACCTCTAAATCAGCGCATAACCAAACAGTACTTCTTTAATTCAATGCTAGTCATCAAACCACAAATCCCAATAGGTGTCAACCACGCTATTTCTACCAACAATAAAAAAAAAAAAAAAAAGCAATTATGAAATAACAAAAGAAATAAAAGACAAAGTCAAGACGAAGATGTCGCTGTTTTGTTTAGATAATGGACAGCTCAATAGAATGTTGACTAAACAATGCCATAATAAAGAAAACGACTATGACAAAGAGCCTAATAAATAAAACATATTCCTCTCATATACAAAGCGCTGACTAATGACTTTGATGTAACAATAAAACAATCGATTAATCATTAAATAAACGCGAATTCCTTTTCAAATGAACTCTGCTTTGAATGGAATTAGTTCGCAATCCTTTATAATATGATGAATATATTAATATATATATATATATATATATATATATATAGGTGTGCTCTCTAATCGGGGTTCAGTCAATTTTCCAGGATAAAAAATCAAACTCTCGTTGCCAACGTTTCGGTTTTATTTAAAACCTTTTTCATAGGCCTACATAAATATAAGCCTATGAGTCGTTGAAACGTTGGCAACGAGAGTTTGATTTTTTATCCTGGAAAATTGACCGAACCCCGATTAGAGAACACACCTATTCTATCAAACGGTCGATATATTATTGAATCTGTTATATTATATATATATATATATATATAGTTCAATGTAGAAAAAGAAACATAGAAAAATTTAAAGCACACTTACAGTCTCTAATTTTCGGTTTGTACAATCTTCAGGAGAGTAACAGAGGGAAACCAAGCACACTAGTCAGTTAGGTCTTTGAGTCTGACGAAGACTGCTTGTTACGGTTGAAAGGTCATTTTTTCAATGGGGTCTTTTTTCCCCATTTCATACTGTGGTTTAATCATTGATATATGTGTTATATAGATATTCCTTGTCAATCATGTTTAGAGAATTTATTTCAATAACTATTGTTATAATTTCTGAGTGACCCAATGGGTCACGGGTAGTCTAGCATAATATATATATATATATATAGGTGTGCCCTCTAATCGGGATTTGGTCAATTTTCTAGGATAAAAAATCAAACTCACGGTTTGATTTTTTATCCTAGAAAATTGACCAAATCCCGATTAGAGAGCACACCTATTCTATCACAGGGTTCAACTGGAAAAGGAGTTGGCCAAGTGACATGTTAAATTAAAATCGATGACTCATGCTTAGTCATTGCTATAAATAGATTAAAAGGATTGGTACAGGTTAATATAAAGAGAAGGTCAAAGGTCAATAAAGAAAAAGAAACAAGCGGTTAGAATAAAATTAACCGCTTGTTTCTTGTTCATTATTGACCTTTGACCTTCTCTTTATATTAACCTGCACTAATCCTTTTAATCTATTTATAGCAATGGCTAAGCATGAGTCATCGATTTTAATTTAACATGTCACTTGGCCAACTCCTTTTCCAGTTGAACCCTGTTAGCAGGAGGTTAGTTCGTAGGATCGAATCTCTCAGTCTTAAGATCGTGAATGCCGAGACTGCGGTTAATTTTAATGTACATGTTTAAAAGAGGATCTACCGCCTATTTATACCAATAAATAAATATCTATATATATATATATATATATATATATATATATATAATATAATATATATATAATATTATACATCATTCGCGCTTCGCCCTTCGACGTTGGGAGATCTATTTCACTTCTTCCTGTCTTCTAGTAGTACTCCTGATGACGAAGAACTGTTCGAAATATATAAAAATCTGTAAGTCTGCTTTTTATTCCTTTTTCTCTGTAGTTCTTTGTGTAATTTAAAGTTATATATATATATATATATAAAATAAGATCAAACCACAATAAGAAATGGGAAAACAAGACTAAGATCTTTCAACCGTAACAAGCGGTCTTCGTCAGAGTCAAAAACCCAACTGAACACTAGATGCAGAAAACATCTGGTGAGGAGTTGAGAAGAGTCCACCACTCTTCCCACCCACTCTTCTCAACTCCTCACCAGATGTTTTCTGCATCTAGTGTTCAGTTGGGTTTTTGACTCTGACGAAGACCGCTTGTTACGGTTGAAAGATCTTAGTCTTGTTTTCCCATTTCTTATTGTGGTTTGATCATTGATTGTTATTTCACGTGTTTATGTGAAATCTTTATATATATATATAATGATCAAACCACAATAAGAAATGGGAAAACAAGACTAAGATCTTTCAACCGTAACAAGCGGTCTTCGTCAGAGTCAAAAACCCAACTGTAAGAATATTTTATTCTTCTATAACTTTGGTTAAAACGTTGGAGAATCAAAATCAACTTCAGTTGGGTTTTTGACTCTGACGAAGACCGTTTGTTACGGTTGAAAGATCTTAGTCTTGTTTTCTCATTTCTTATTGTGGTTTGATCATTGATTGTTATTTCACGTGTTTATGTGAAATCTTTATATATATATATATATATATATATATATATATATATATATATACGGCAGATCTACCCCAACATCCATCCACTCTCTTGGCAGCATTTTCTGATGACAAAGCCATTCTATCAGCACATAACGACCCCATTGTAGCTTCTGATAAACTTCAATATTTCATTCTTCTCTAATTTTGGTTAAAACGTTGGAGAATCAAAATCAAAGTGCAAAAGACATTTTTTTTTCTTTTTTCTTTAATATAGTTATTGTGTGTATATCAAGATTATTGTTTAGAATGCTATATCAAATGCTTGGGCCATATAAGAATCTTTGTTTTCATGGCTTAACAACAGTTACTCCTGTCAATCACATATTATTAACTGTTGCTATAATTTTTTAACACTGAGTGATATAAGGTGTCACGGGTCGTCTAATGTATAATAAATGTTTATTTTTATAGCAAAGGTCTAAGAATTGAAATAAATTGAGGACCCAGGTGTAATAGTGTGGTTTACCTTGGACAGGGTTTGGTGAGCAGGAAGTAACCTTGATTCGTCGTCTGCAAAAGAGATATCGATTGCAATTTCTTCATGATTTGGTGAAGGGATATCGATTTGGAAGTAAGTCGCAGAAGTGTATCATCAAGGCCGTAATCTTTTTTTAGCGTATTCATAGACGATTTATGTACTGGCTTGGCGGATGTATGTTACAACACGTATGTTACAACTTACAACAAGTGAAGTCTGTATTCATAGTGTAACCGAACTATAGTGTAATAAATAAACATTAGTAGAACATATCATATGAACTAAAAATAGAAGACAATCAGAAGATATTAGATTTGTGGCCAGAAGAAAAAAAAAATAGAAAAAGAGAAAAGGACATGAAGGAATCAAACAATTTAGAAGACAGAATGGAATTCAGAAGGCAGTCAAAACAAATTTTTGAGAATAGTAGCACAATTATAACCAACGAAGTACATCGTAAATCAGAAGACTTCAACAAATAGTAGAGCATCTCATACGAGCTAAAAATAGAAGACAATCAGAAAATATTAGATTTGTGGCCAGAAGAATAGAAAGAAAGTAGAAAAAGAAGAAAAGGACATGAAGGAATCAAAAAATTTAGAAGACAGAATGGAATTCAGAAGACATTCAAAACTAATTTTTGAGAATAGTAGCACAATTATAACCAATAAAACACATCATATATCAGAAGACTTCAAGAAATAGTAGGCATCTCATACGAGCTAGAAATAGAAGACAATCAGAAAATATTAGATTTGTGGCCAGATGAAAAGAAAGAAAGAAGAAAAGGACACGAAGGAATCAAAAAATTTAGAAGACCAAATTGAATTCAGAAGACATTCAAAACAAATTTTCGAGAATAGTAGTAGAATTATAACCAATAAAACACATCGCAAAACAGAAGACATCAAATTAGTAGAACCTATCATACGAGCTAAAAATAGAAGACAATCAGAAAATATTAGATTTGTGGCCAGATGAAAAGAAAAAAAAATTGAAAAAGAGAAAAGGACATGAAGGAATCAAAAATTTTAGAAGACAGAATTGAATTCAGAAGACATTCAAAACAAATTTTTGAGAATAGTAGTACAATTATAACCAATAAAACACATCGTAAATCAGAAGACTTAAAATTTTTTTTTAATTATACATTTCACTTTACCTTTGAAACATAATACCCAAAAAATATTTAATCATTAAAACATATTATGTAAATTAATTATCATTCTGTCGAATACTATAACTAATTACTAATCTTATTATTAGTTATTAACTGATAATAATATAACAAATAATTAATTATTAACTAATAATAACTAATTATACTATTATATAACCTATTATAATTATTATTGGATTAGAAAACTCTAGACCAGTGATGGCAAACCTTTTGAGTTCAGTGTGTCAAAATTTTGAAAAATTAAAACATAATTTTCGTGGCGTGTCACACATTGATAAAGTAAAACTAAGAAGGAAATATAAGTATTATTTTTTTTTGTAAATTAATTATTTGTTTCATGCCATTTAAAATACAAAAACCAATTTTAACATTTGAGCATTTAGAATTCAGTATGTTTTCAGAATTTACCATTTTTATATTAATATAAATATTAAAACAATATGTTTAAATATTTTTTAATATGTATACTTGTTAAGCAATATTCTTATACTTGTACACACACATTTAGTTTAAGAAACAAAGTACTAATTATTATTTACGGAATTAATACTATTATTATTAATAACACATTTTGGATGTTTGTCACACATTTTGAAGATGCGTGTCACCATAAATGATGCTGCGTGTCAAGACTGACACGCGTGTCATAGGTTCGCCATCACTGCTCTAGACGAACAAAAAAAGGCCAAATCAACCAATCAGAATACTTTTGATTTGTATTTGTAACAATAAACAGTTATTATTATTAGTGACCTTGTATTAAAGACAATATTTATTCAACTCTATATATAAGGTAGGAATTGCTATGAAAAACAAATAGTAATTTATATTGTATCGTTTAAAATATATTAATCGGTTTGCAAGGTTTGATGTTTCAGTTTTAATTTTAATATATATATTCATATTCGATACCATTTGATATTAATTAATCGTCAACACACCGGGGTTTCACGCACACTGTAGCTACTAGGTGACTAACCACCAGCTACTCGCCAAGCCGACACTCAGTCACCGCCCAGTATTCAGACAACAACATCTACTATATATATATATGAGACAAAATGCTATAGAGAAGAATCACAGAAGAAAAATAAGCTCTAAGGACTTCTAGACTATCTCGTCAGAGAGCTACTCCAAATAAAAATGTATATACATATGTAAAGAAACATACAGAAATTAAAAGTACACACTTACAGTCTCTAATTTTCGGTTTAAACCGTCTTCAGGAGAGATAAGAGAGGGAAAGATAAGGAAAGAAAAGAGACGGTTGAAGTTGATTAAAAATGTAATGTTATCTTATTAGTCTAGTCGAAGGTTTTGTCCGGTTAACATTGTTGTTCCTTTAAATTATGTAAATTTCATTTTCTTAGTTAAAAAATTCTTACTTCTGCCTATGAAAAAGGTTTTAAATAAAACCGAATCGTTGGCACCGATAGTTTGATTTTTTATCCTGGAAAATTGACCGAACCCCGATTAGAGAACACACCTATCCTATCAAACGGTCGATATATTATTGAATCTGTTATATATATATATATATATATATATATATTATATATATTCGTAAATTTTGGTAACAGTCCTTCCTTGACATACACATTATTGAAAATGACAGCAAATTTAGCTGATACCTGTTTCTTAACAAGTTTCTCAATTTTTCTAAATAACACTCTCGTTATTTCGTCTACACAATAAAGTACATCTCCTATGGTCGACATGTTTCGAATGATCAACATTCATCATCAGGACGTGAATAAGATCTAAGGTGAATTATCTGGTTTATATATACATGGAGAAGGTAGAAGGGGTTACTTGAGAAGGGTAGAAGGTAGAATTGAGAAACTTGTTAAGAAACAGGTATCAGCTAAATTTGGTGTCATTTTCAATAATATATATATTTTCAAATGAACTCAGAATCGATCGGCATATACATTTCAAAACTTTGTGAAACACGAATAAAAAACAGAAACTGGGACTCACATTCAAGATTTATATATATATATATATATATATATATATATATATAAGCACCTCTAAACAATCTTTTACACAAAAAAATAATGATAAGGAGAATTCAACAATAATCTAAAAAAGGAACAAATAACTAGTTTAATATGAAATATTACAAATAATATTCTTTAAACAATAACAATTGTTGATTTATTAATAACACTAATTGATTGTTAATAATAACAAAAAGTGTCGACTTATAAACAATATTGAAGTGTACATGTTTAAAGATAGTAGTCTGGTTGTCGCTTCTTGACTATATTGTTATCACAGTTAGGTTCATAATTTGAACAGAAATTAAAATGTTCTTCTTTTTTGGAATGTCTTTAAGCATTATCATCTTAACGACTACATTTCAATTATTAGCCATAAATCTAATTAATGATGACACTTTTGGTGATGAAGTATTTAAGGAAACTTCATGTGTGCTGCCTCCTTTGGAAATTCTATCATTGTTCAGTAATATCACCCTCTTATCATTGATAAGGGGAAGTGTTGATATCATATGTCATCTCTTATCATATTCAGGGATGCCTCATATGTATTCCCCCTTAATGATGACATCCTTAAAAGGGACATTATTGTATCCATGGATGTTAAGTCCAATTCCTTCATTTTTGTTAGAATACAGGAAATAGACTGTCATCAATTACTTATCATCATTGATGAGGAGTGATGATACCATATCATTGATGGCCACACTTTAGACATGATGATATAGATTGATCACTTTAAAGAATATGCCCATAAAATGCATTAATGAGATTAAACCCGTGGTTAGATGTTGTTTTATTCAGGGATGCCTCATATGTATTCCTCCTTAATGATGACATCCTTAAAAGGGACATTATTGTATCCATGGATGTTAAGTCCAATTCCTTCATTTTTGTTGAATACAGGAAATAAACTGTCATCAATTACTTATCATCATTGATGAGGAGTGATGATATCACATCATTGATGGCCACACTTTAGACATGATGATATAGATTGATCACTTTAAAGAATATGGCCATAAAATGCAATAATGAGATTAAACCCGTGGTTAGATGTTGTTTTATTCAAAGATGCCTCATATGTATTCCTCCTTAATGAGACATCCTTAAAAGGGACATTATTGTATCCATGGATGTTAAGTCAAATTCCCTCATTTTCGTTAAAATACAGGAAATAAACAGTCATCAATTACTTTTTGGTGTTCTCTGAAGGCTGAAACACCTTTGGCAAACATTTCCCAACTGTTTGGCACAGTATTTTATTTAAAAAGACCTGTCAAGAAGGTTGACTTTGAAGGATAGACTGTTCTTTAAAGGAGAGTATCCTCAAAGAAGGAGGTAAACTTGTACAAGGCCATGTTGAAATCAAAATTGAATCCTCTAAAATCCACGACTTGTCACCATCTATTAATGAAATACTATAAAGCCTTCCTTGAGATTTTAAATCCCAAACCTCAATTCTGTTTGTATAAGAAACTAAAAAGAATCTATCAAGAACAGTATTAATTGAAAGGAAATAAGGACTAAGATAAACTTCTTTTGGTTTAATATCTTGCGAATAATTTGCTATAACGAATCTATAGTCAGCAACACTATATATAACTGATGATTGAGTAAAATCAGCTTTGAAGTATTCCCGACGATTATTGCTGATGATATCCCTGAAGATGAGTTCGCTTAAGCGAAACAAATGAACATTGGAGTACATCAATATATCATCGACAAGAAGGCAATTAGTTAGAAGATAGTAATCATTGTGAACAAACTCAAGGAAAGTTCTTTTTCCAAGTGATGTCTTTGGTAGCTTAGTTATTGAAGTCCATAAGTTTGTTTTAAAGTCAAGAAGATGATAAACAGCTTCATAGTTATTGTCTAATGGTGTTGTACGAATCAAAACACCCGATGAAAGTAGATACAATGAATCAATTTGTTTACAATCAGGTAAAATAACCTGTACAGTAGTGTTCTCCAATAAATTTAAAACTTTCAATGATGTTCCGAAACAAAACGCCATAAAGTCATTTCGAAACGAGACTAAATCACATTCTATTTCACAAACAATTTCTAATTGCCAAGTGAAAACTAAACATTGTTTTGTTGATTTTAGTAGAACTCCGAAAAACTGCCCATTTTGAGGGCATAAAATTTTATCAATAGTTTCATTTAAGTTCTTTTCAAGCCAACTTGATTGGGCAAGTACTTTCAAAATTTTGTCTTCATATACAACAACTTTCCCTCCAATACTACCTCCTCCAACCTGAAAAAGAACCACTTGAAACGTCATCTATAAAAAAAAAAATACAATAACCGTATGCTATTTCTGGAAAAAAAGAGGAAAACCCTAAAGTAATCATATGAACTGTCACGCTACGTAAATTTCTTTATACATATATAAACTCCAATGTCTAAACCACAGTAAGAAATCAGAAAAATGACTGCATACAATCTTTTCTGATATTCATCAGACTCGACTGATACCGATGAAGACAACTCGTTTCGGTTGAAAGATTTTAGTTGTTGTTTTGATTTCTTACCATGGTTTAGACGTTGGTTTTTATTTCAATATATATATATATATATATATAAAACTTTCACATAAACACGTGAAATAACAATCAATGATCAAACCACAATAAGAAATGGGAAAACAAGACTAAGATCTTTCAACCGCAACAAGCGGTCCTCGTAAGAGTCAAAAACCCAACTGAACACTAGATGCAGAAAACATCTGGTGAGGAGTTGAGAAGAGTGGGAGAGAAGAATGGTATTTTAAAAGGGTGAAAGTGCAGGAAAGGACTAATATCCAGAAAGGGATGTTTGGGGAAACAAAGGAGTACAGTAAGAAAAAGTAAAAAACTATCCGCTAGCTGTCAACCCTCTTTGAAGAGGCTATTGCCCTCGTGACGAAAGTATCAAGTTTGAAGAGACCGTTACTAATGTTTATAATATTAGATCTATTAAATTTAATTAGAGACGATTCAATAATATTTCTTAACAACATTGATTTTTCATAGGTAATAAATTTAGCTCCTGTCCAATCAATATGATGATTTTCATTTTTTATATGCAAGAATAAGGCACTACTTTTTTCCTGTCTACTTACGTTATATTGGTGTTGTTTTACACGTGTTTTTAATGATTTACCAGTTTGACCAATATACATTTTATGGCAAAATACCACTCTTCCCTCCCACTCTTCTCAACTCCTCACCAGATGTTTTCTGCATCTAGTGTTCAGTTGGGTTTTTGACTCTGACGAGGACCGCTTGTTGCGGTTGAAAGATCTTAGTCTTGTTTTCCCATTTCTTATTGTGGTTTGATCATATATATATTGATAAAAGTATCGACTGTGAATACTTCTGACCGAGTACTAATAAACTTTAATTTTGTATATATACATACATATATATACTTTTTCAATAAAAATGCGATTTCAAAGAGACAAAGTTCAATGTTGATAGAAAAACATGGAGAAATTAAAAGCACACACTCACAGTCTCTAATTTTTTGTTAGAACCCTCTTCAGAAGAGATAAGAGAGGAAAACCTAGCGCACTGGTACAGACACAATCTTAAAGACTGTGTGTGTTATAATTGATCAATGTTTCTTCATCTACATTGAACTCTATTTGTCCGCTTCGGGTCGTATTTCCGTCGAAAATATATATATATATATATATCTATCTATATATATATATATATATAAAGATTTTACATAAACACGTGAAATAACAATCAATGATCAAACCACAATAAGAAAATGGGAAAACAAGACTAAGATCTTTCAACCGTAACAAGCGGTCTTCGTCAGAGTCAAAAACCCAACTAAAAAAACCAACTAAACCCAAAAACCCTCAGTTGGGTTTTTGACTCTGACGAAGACCACTTGTTACGGTTGAAAGATCTTATTCTTGTTTCCCCATTTTCTTATTGTGGTGGTTTGATCATTGATATATATATATATATATATATATATATATATATATATATATATACCACTCTTCCCTCCCACTTTTCTCAACTCCTCACCAGATGTTTCTGCATCTAGTGTTTAGTTGGGTTTTTGACTCTGACGAAGACCGCTTGTTACGGTTGAAAGATCTTAGTCTTGTTTTCCCATTGTGGTTTGATCATTGATTGTTATTTCACGTGTTTATGTGAAATCTTTATATATATATATTTGTAAAAGTTGGAAGCAGTCCTTCATTTAAACATATATTGTTAAATAACGCCCCATATTTGGCTTGTATCTGTTTCTTACACAATTTCTCCAGTTCATTAAAACTATAAAGCTTATCACCAATATTGCTAGTCGACATGTTTCGAATGTACCACATTCATCATCAGGACAATAATAAGAATAATAGTATGATTGTTGGTTTATTGTCCTGATGATGAATGTGGTACATTCGAAACATGTCGACTAGTAATATTGGTGATAGACTTTATAGTTTTAATGAAGAGACGAGGAAGGAATTCCGGAAACTGGAGAAATTGTGTAAGAAACAGATACAAGCCAAGTATGGGGCGTTATTTAACAATATATATATATATATATATTGATGTATATCATGATGTCCTTTTCTTGACCAACTGTTCATATATTTTTTGAGATTTATTGAGGGTTTTTGGTCTAATATTCAAAAAAACTTCGTTGCCACCGTTTCGATATATATTTATATCATCTTCAGGGCTAAGTGTGCTCAATGTAACAATGTTTTTAGCCCTGAAGATGATATAAATATATATCGAAACGTTAGTAACGAAGTTTTTTGAATATTAGACCAAAAACCCTCAATAAATATCAAACAAAAAATATACGAGTTCGAGAGTAACAAAGAGCAACACACAAATTAGGGAAACACACTTACAGACTCAAATTTTTGGGTAATCCGTCGGTTACTTGCCGTTGCGTCTACAACGTGCTTGGTTTCCCATTCTCTTTTCTCCTGAAGACGGATTACCCGAAAATTTGAGTCTGTAAGTGTGTTTCCCTACTTTGTGTGTTGCTCTTTGTTAATCTCGAACTCGTATATATATATATATATATATATATATAGATATATATTACAGCGTGAGTTACTAATACATAAATTTAGATATATATAATTATATATATATAATACATTTTAAATTGTATACCTGTCCATTGACGGGGATTTTGATGCAAGACGTATGTTTGTTATGGGCCCAGTTGTGTAACAGAGACGTCTCCAGTAGATATTTCCTTTTCCACGATATATTCACTGTTGATCTAGTTTGATCCTTACAAAACCTTTTCCAAACACTATCCGATTTTAATTGTTCATACCAAGAAGTCGACACTAAACCACAGCACAATAAATCGTTCAAGTCTAGTTTATCCCATATTAAATGCATTACTTCTCTTGGCAATTCATTAACTGGATCTAATTTAACTCTTTGCGTCTTCATTTTGCCGCAAAAAAGACCCAGTTTTGCCAACACTCTGTCACACATGAAATTCACTAAAACTTAAGAAAAAAAAAATAAAAAAGAAAACTCTTACCAGCAGTATTGCCAACACTAACTTTAGAAAAAAAATGTACTTCCTGTTTATAACACCCCCATCAAAACTTCACCAACTATAATTTTGAACAAATAAATAATTTTTAAAAAACACAACCAACTACATATGAAAAAATCTATTTTCTTTTATATATGTATATATATAATATGTATTCTTTATATATATATATATTTATACAATTAATATATGCATATTTTTTTTTCATAATAATTTATTTCAAAACATAAATTAATTATTTATTTTTTATTATTTTACTTTCTTTCTGAAAACGTAAAAAATTCATTATTTTTTTCTATTATAATTTAAAAAGAAATTACACGTACGTATTTTATTCAAAAGGTCAACAAATAAAATAAAAATAATAAAATTTACTTAAATCCAAAAAGGGTTTTACTTTTTTTATTACCGGTAATATTTTAAACTAACAAAATTTCAAAAAAAAAAACATGGAATTATATTTTTATAAAAATAATTTCAAGTATTGAGCTTTTTTTTAAAAAAGAATTAATATTTCAGAATATTTTAGATAATTTAAGTTAAATTATAGTAAACGCTATAACACTGTTCATAATTTGAAAACAATTTCTAATTTTCTTTAGTTTAAAACTTTAAACAAAATCAAAAATATTACAGTTGTTTCTATTTATATTATAGTATATTAAAATTTGTTATAATAATTTAATTATTTTTAGTATTAATTTAAAAACAAATTTACTAGTTCTTTTCAATTAAATTTTTAAACCAAACTAATAAAATTTTGATTTTTAAGTAATTAAATTATTTTATTAAATGTCAAAATTAATTATTATAGGCAATTGAAACTGGTAGCTAATTTTAAAACAAAAATAAAAGTTTAGATCGTAAAATCAAAACAAAGAATTGATTACAGTTTGTATGTTTCTATTTTAATTAAAACCATTTTAGAAACTAAAATGTAATTATTGTTTTGATGTTTCATTTCAAGGAATATATTTTGTTTACAAACTTTTATTATTATAAAAGATAATATTTTATTTAAAAAAAAAATAATTACAACTGTTAATATTTTTGAAAGATTGTTTTTGTTTTTTTAAAAACCGCAATGCTAATTGACTTGAAAAAGGATGTAAATATTTGCAAATGTGCTAATTATTCAGTTCAAGGTCAAACGCTTCAAATAACACGTATCAAAATTGATAACTGCTAAACTATCCTTATCTATTACGTCATCAGCTAACCTAGTTAATATTTCATATCAACCATATAAAAATAATTACATATGTCTAACAAAAAAATTATATTTATAAATAATTTAATACCTTTTTTATAATAAATTATAAGCTTAAAAAACAATAAAAATAAATAATTTATTTTATAATGTTTAAAACACGTTAATTATTCAGTTTTATTTAAATCATTAAAAGGATTTCGTTAAAATTAAATAAAAAATTATTTATTATTGTCAATAAATAAATTATTTTAATTAATATAGACTTATTGTTAAGTTTAAAATGAAATTTAAGTTAAAAATTATTTTATAAAATTTTTTATTTGTTTTATTTACAATATGCCGGTTGTTATTATTGGAAATTTTGAATGATTCAGTTTTTTTTTTATTATATAATTATTAATTTTGACTAGGTATTATCACAAGATTCATTTAATTTAAATATTACTTTAATTTAAATTTTATAAATAAATTTAATTTAAATACCTGGATTATATTGCATAAATAGCACTCACGGTGTAGCACTGTTAGTAAATATTATTATAAACCACTTGGAGTACATTTTTTTTTAATGTTGGTAATGAAATAATTTAGAGTGGGTCAGTTAGGTTGGCAATACACCTGCCGGAAGATACAGTGCCTATAAGGCATATGTAGACAGTTCAGCCAACATATACCTACTGGTAGGGAAATGTTGCGACTGAGGATTCAATGAAAGGCAAGGTCACGGGGTATGTGGGTCGACCGTTACCCCCTCCTACAAACAATCCCCTCCACTCCTTCATCTTCCTGCTAGAATGGCCCGATATCCACCAACTTCCCTGTGTAACACTTTCTAGCGAACTATAATACTATTCGCCTACATCGTTAGTGATTTATTTTTGTAAAAAAAAATACGGTAATAAAAACAATTTTAAAAAATTTATAATATAATATAATTTATGATATAATATAAATATAATAATATTTATAATAAAATTCCTAACCTAAAAATAAACCATAAAAAACATCCACCCATCGAATAAGAAAATTTCGCAGTAAACACTTAAAATAAATACATGCATATTATTACTACCATTGAGGTTAGTATGATTTATATTATTAATATGGCAAACCGTCATACCTCGTACAATGATGTTGGAGTCGTTGGAGCACTTTCAAACGTTGTCCATCTTCAGTTAGTTGCGATTGAAAGAGCTCCAACAACTCCAAGATCTTAAAAATCTAATATACCGTCTTACCTCGTACACTGTTGCTGAAACCGGTTTGAGAGCTACAGGAGCATTGTGCGAGGTAAGACGGTATATTATAGTTTTAATATTAATAATATTAACCTCTGTGGTAATGACGAAATGCATGAATTTAACTCCAAGATCATCTTACGAGGTATGATGGTTTGCCATATTAATAATATAAAATTTAAAATAAAAATCAACTTCAGTAAAGAATCAATAAAAAGACTAAAATCTTTCAACCATAAGAAGCAGCCTTCATCGGAGTTAAAACTGACGAAGTTTTGACGTCGGAGTTAGTTTTATTAGCTTATTACGAGTTTTTTCTGATTTTTTTTTGCCTGTTGTTTGAGGCGTTGATTAAATCTAAGTAGAATACAAGTAGAAAGTCATCAATACACAATTCCTTTGTAAAAGGGTCGTGAAGCAAAATTTTGAAGACAAAAAATTGAAGAAAACAATAGAAAACTGGTCGGCAAACTCTGATTTTCCACCTGAAATCTAACATCATCTGAATTGACCAACGACCAACGACCAACGAATATAACCGCGCACTATAGTGCACGTCGTAACTAGCAGTTCCAGACCATAGGCCTTCTACTGCTTGATTACTGTGCTACTATAACATGGAGTGTCAGTAGCTCATGTCGGATATTAAGTTAGTCTGTACAGTAATGATGTCGTATTCGCGGTCATGTGGTCTTGTTAGTCATAGTTTTCAATGCTTTGAGTCATGAACTGGAAAGGTAGTCAGATAGTCACTGGATGAAGTAATTATTCAGTGAGGTTGAGGAAGGTTGGCGACAGGATTTAGAGTTTGTACAAGGAGGTTTGGATGGGTAGATAGTTTGTTGTCTTCATTGGTAGTAAGTCGAGTGATGTAGCTATCTATAGATTCCATTTTCAAATCATGATGAATATCAACATTACGGGCGTACCAAGGAGCCCTGGCTATAAGGCTGACTTGGTATAATGTTCAATGAAACAGCATTAATGAGAGACAACTTCACAAGTTGACTAATTAATATATATAGGTAGCTCAATGGCTTGCATGCTCAGCTTTGAACTGGTAGATTAGAGTTCAATTCCTATTCTGGTTCATAATTTCTTTTCTTGCGGGAGGTGAAAAAATCTTATTTCATCGTCCCTCGAAGAGTATATACTGAGAATGTACGACGTTAGGTAATTGTTTAAGATTCGTACTCTAAATACATTTTGAGTTTAGTCAAAATGTAGAACTATCAGAGTAGAATTTTTTGGGAGATATAATATTCCCTTCAGGAAGCAGCGTCACAGTTGTAGCTTTTGACTCTTAAGGAATTCAAGGTAGCCCAGTGGCTTGCGTGCTTGGCTCTAGATTGGCAGATCCAGGGTTCAATAGCCACTCTGGCCCTTGATTTATTCACGCAGGAGTATGTCACCCCTCGGAGAGAACTAAACCAGTGGTTTCCAAACTTAATGTTACTATACCACCCTTAAAAATATTTAATAATTTGGCACCCCCCTCCCCCTGAAGATTTCATAGAAACACAAACATTTTTACTCTTATAAAATTTCTTCATACAAACTAATGGAAAACGATATTTTATTATTGTTTTTAATGAGATGGATGTGTTTGTCTATTAGCACAAAGATTATCAAATGTTGGTGTTTGTGACGATATAGCTACTCGTTAGCTCTTTTTCTATAACTAAACGAGCTTGATATTTCAATTTAATTGCAGCAAAGTCAGAAAATCATTTTTTACATAGAAAACTTTAACAGTAATTTGGTAAATTGTTCACTGTGACTAGTTTTCGCGGCTCCCCTTTAGACTAGTCCACGACTCCCTAGGGAGGGCACGCCTCCCAGTTTGCAAAACACAGCGTTAAACTGTCGAATTTAAGTATACGATCTCAAGTACTCGTTAATAATCTTGAACCAATCCTACTCTCCATTTCTCGCAAACCAATGTGTTCTCCACTTCTCATATATCAATATGTTTTGCATTTATTCCAAACAATGTGTTTGACATTTCTTGCATACCAAGGTATATATATCCTATTTCTCGTATACCAAGGTGTTCTCCACTTCTCATATATCAATATGTTTTGCATTTATTCCAAACAATGTGTTTGACATTTCTTGCATACCAAGGTATATATATCCTATTTCTCGTATACCAAGGTGTTCTCCACTTCTCATATATCAATATGTTTTGCATTTATTCCAAACAATGTGTTTGACATTTCTTGCATACCAAGGTATATATATCCTATTTCTCGTATACCAAGGTGTTCTCCACTTCTCATATATCAATATGTTTTGCATTTATTCCAAACAATGTGTTTGACATTTCTTGCATACCAAGGTATATATATCCTATTTCTCGTATACCAAGGTGTTCTACATCTCTCGTAAAACTATGGGTTTTCCTATTTCCCATATAACAAGGGAAACTTTACTATTTCTATTTCTCGTATATAATAGTGTCTTGGATACTATTTCTCGTATACCAAGGTGTCCACATTTTTCGCAAACCAATGTACCTATTTTTCTATTTTTCTCATACCAACGTGTCTCCATTTCTCGAATATCAATATGTTTCGCATTTATCTCAACCAATGTGTTTGACATTTCTTACATACCAAGGTATCTACCCTATTTCCTGTATACCAAGGTGTTCCACATTTCTCGTAAAACCATATGTTTTCTTATTTTTTCCATTCCAAATTGTCCCCCATTTCTCGTATACCAAGGTGTTACACATTCCTCACAAACCAATGTTTTCCCATTCTCGCATACCAAGGTGTTCCATATTCCCCTCATCCCAAGGTATTCTCCATTTCCCATATACCAATTTGTTGCATATTTCCCGCAAAACAATAAGTTTTCCATTTTTCACATAACAAGAAGTACTTGTACAAACGATAGTACGCTACTACTCGTACAAGAGATAGCAATCTAGTAACTGTACAAAAGATAATAAGCTAAGACTTGTATAAGAGATAGCAGTCTAGTACTTGTACAAACGATAGTACGCTACTACTCGTACAAGAGATAGAATCTAGTACTTGTACAAACGATAGTACGCTACTACTCGTACAAGAGATAGCAATCTAGTACTTCTACAAACGATAGTACGCTACTACTCGTACAAGAGATAGAATCTAGTACTTGTACAAACGATAGTACGCTACTACTCGTACAAAAGATAGAATCTAGTACTTGTACAAACGATAGTACGCTACTACTCGTACAAGAGATAGCAATCTAGTACTTGTACAAACGATAGTACGCTACTACTCGTACAAGAGATAGAATCTAGTACTTGTACAAACGATAGTACGCTACTACTCGTACAAAAGATAGCAATCTAGTACTTGTACAAACGATAGTACGCTACTACTCGTATAAGAGATAGCAATCAAGTACATGTACAAACGATAGTACGCTACTACTCGTACAAGAGATAGCAATCTAGTACTTCTACAAACGATAGTATGCTTCTAATCGTACAAGAGATAGCAATCTAGTACTTGTGCAAACGATAGTACGCTACTACTCGTACAAAAGATACCAATCTAGTACTTGTACAAACGATAGTACGCTACTACTCATACAAGAGATAGCAATCTAGTACTTGTTCAAACGATAGTATGCTACTACTCGTACAAGAGATAGCAATCTAGTACTTGTACAAACGATAGTACGCTACTACTCATACAAGAGATAGCAATCTAGTACTTGTACAAACGATAGTACGCCACTACTCGTACAAGAGATAGAATCTAGTACTTGTACAAACGATAGTACGCTACTACTCGTACAAGAGATAGCAATCTAGTACTTCTACAAACGATAGTATGCTTCTACTCTTACAAGAGATAGGAATCTAGTACTTGTACAAACGATAGTACGCTACTACTCGTACAAGAGATAGCAATCTAGTACTTGTACAAACGATAGTACGCTACTACTCGTACAAGAGATAGCAATCTAGTACTTCTACAAACGATAGTATGCTTCTACTCGTACAAGAGATAGCAATCTAGTACTTCTACAAACGATAGTATGCTTCTACTCGTACAAAAGATAGCAATCTAGTACTTTTACAAGAACTATTAAGATAGTACTTGTACAAAAGATAATAAGCTAACACTTGTACAAAAGATAATAAAATAACACTAGTACAAAAGATAATCTAGTACTTGTACAAAAGACAGTATGCTACTAATCGTAAAAGAAGGGGCCAGGTTAGCACAGTGGTTAACGTACTCGCCCCTACGGGCGTTCTATAGTCCGGGGTTCTATCCCCACCTGGGCCTTGATTTATTCACGTCGTCCCTCGTAGAGGACGTTAGGTCGTCGGTCCCGAACCTGACGATATTAAGTACTCGTTAAAAATTCCTCTTCAAAATGCACTTGAATAAGGCAACATTTAGTACTCCCAATGTAGAATATGTAGAATCATAGATCAAACAAAAAGTCGGTAAACGGCTGACGTTATTACTCGCTAGGAGATCGGTTTAAATAATAAAAAAAATCTGGAGTGGCCTACACTCAACTTTACTATAAGTAACTTCCTATCAAATTTCTTGAGTATATAACACATAACGTCTCATTTAAGCATAACGTAAACATCTAAATGGGATATGATTATTAGTCTTTCATTCCTGAGGTAGTACAGATAGTGATTGAAAAACATATCAATATATAAGCTTTCATTTTTGTACATCACACAGCTGATGCAAATAATTTCATTAGTATAACTACAGCAGTAATAACATTTTTGAAAAACCAAAGTGAACATTTCTTGATACGAAATATTCTCCTACAAGAGAATATGGCTTTTGTTCTCGTTTCATTTCTTACATCGTTTACTTGACATCCTTCTACATTGAATATTAAAGTAAAAGTTTCAAATATAAACAGGAAAATACCCTTTTTCTCTCTGAAAAACATCATAAACAGCGAAGAAAAAATGTTGTTTTAAGATGATTTATAGTTAAAGATGTACGATAATTACATTTATTAATCTCTAAACGAAAGATTTCAATTTTGAATTATCTTTTACATTTTTGGTCTTTTATAGAATTATTATACTGTGAATTTTATGTCTTCTAAGTATTTAAAAAGATCATTTTCCTTCCCCTTTAGCAAATAACATATATAAAAATTTTTTCTGAGTGAGTGTTATAATTTTCCTGCACAATATTATTCCTCTTACATCTCATACACGTCAATAAACAATTTCAACTTTTCCTTTATAAAATCAATTTTATCTCAGTGGAATCGCTCAAAAAATTTCTAAGTCAATGTAAACAATGAAAAAAAATATAAAAAATTCGACAAGTATAGCAGGTGATCTCTTAGTCTAGGATAAACAAACAGTTTTTATAGCGTTATAGCTCTTTCCCATAATTGAAACTTCATGATTTTTACTTTACTATAAGTAAAGTATAGTGATCGTGAAAAAAATCGATCTCGAGATTTTGACGGAATTACATGTTTTGAGGTCCCAGAAGTCGTTTTATGACGTTTTTACGATGATGTCTGTGTGTGTGTGGGTGGGTGGGTGGGTGAGTGTGTTAGCATTGCTTGTTACCACGCTACGGTCCAGAATCTTTGATGGATCAAGTTGATATTTTACACAAAAATGGGCCTCATAAAGACAAAGATCCCTATTGTTTGCGAAGAATTATGCATGATGGGAAAGTCACTTTTTTTGCCAAAAACCGTTTTTTTTAAAACATTTATTTCTCCTAAACTGATAACCCTAGAGTTTTGAAATTTTGACATTATCTTTAAAGTTACAAATCGAACAAACGAAAAATATATTCAGAGTTTTAAAACAACAGGAAATATTTTTTTTTCAATAAAATGTAAAAATTTTGACTTATAATTCAATCTCAAACCTTGTGAGAGCGATACAAGCCATACTGTTTGACGGACAAAGATGAAACTATGCCTATAAATAGAACATTATATGGAGAATGAGTTGAGATATTTTTTTCTAAAATTACATTCGCTAAAGGGGCGTTACAGTACGATTTGTGTTTTCAGAAAATGTTTTTTTGACGCTAAACGGATCGTTAAAAAATAATGAAAATTTGACCAAAAATGGAACAAAAAATTAGCAATTCATAAAAAAAAAATCATGAAGTTTCAATTACGGGAAAGAGCAATAACGATATAAAAACTCTTTGTTTACCCTAGACTAAGAGATCACCTGCTATACTTGTCGAATTTTTTGTATTTTTTTACATTGTTTACATTGACTTAGAAATTTTTTGAGCGAATCCACTGAGATAAAATTGATGTTTCTAATGGAAAAATTAAAATATATTATTGACTTATAAGAGATGTAAGAGGAATAATATTGTGCAGGTAAATGATAACACTCATTAAAAAAAAATTCGTATATATGTTATTTGACAAAGGGGAAGGAAAATGATCTAATTTAATTACAAAGAAGCCATAAAATTCCCAGTATAATAATTCTGTTAAAAACCAAAAATGTAAAAGATAATTCAAAATATAAATCTTTCGTTTAAAGATTAATAACTGTAATTATCGTACATCTTTAATTAACAAATCACCTTAAAACAACATTTTCTTCGCTGTTTAAGATGTTTTTCAGAAAAAAAAAGGGTGTTTTACTGTTTCAAATTTGAAAATTTTACATTAATATTCAATGTAGAAGGATGTCAAGTAAACGATGTAAGAAATCTACTGGCTATTTGAACAATAGCCATGTTCTCTTGTAGGATAATATATCGTTTCAAGAAATGTTCACATTGGTTTTTCAAAAATGTTATTACTGTTGTAGTTATACTAATGAAATTATTTGCAAATAATAAATTATTTGTGATGTACAAAAATAAGCTTATAAATTGATATGTCCTTCAATCACTATCTGTACTACCACACGAATGCAATGCTAATAATTATATCCCATTTAGATATTTATGTTATGCTTAAATAATACGTTATGTTTTATATACTCAAGAAATTTGACATTGAGTTACTTATAGTAAAGTAGAGTGTAGGCCACTCCAGATTTTTTTTTTATGAATTGCTACTTTTTTGTTCCATTTTTGGTCAAATTTTATTATTTTTTAATGAGCCGTTTAGCGTCAAAAAAACATTTTCTGAAAACACAAATCGTACTGTAACGCCCCATTAGCGAATGTAATTTTGAAAAAAAATATCTCAACTCATTCTACACATAATGTTCTATTTATAGGCATAGTTTCATTCTTGTCCGTCAAACAGTATGGCTTGTATCGCTCTCACAAGCTTTCAGAATGAATTATAAGTCAAAATTTGTACATTTTATGGAAAAAAAAATATTTCCTGTTGTTTTAAAATTCTGAATATATTTTTCGTTTGTTCCATTTGTAACCTCAAAGATAATGTCAAAATTTCAAAACTCTAGGGTTATCAGTTTAGGAGAAATAAATGTTTTAAAAAAAACGGTTTTTGGCAAAAAAAGTGACTTTCCCATCATGCATAATTCTTCGCAAACAATAGGGATCTTCGTCTTTATGGGGCCCATTTTTGTGTAAAATATCAACTTGATCCATTAAAGATTCTGGACCGTAGCGTGGTAACAAGCAATGCTAACACACGCACCCACCCACCCACCCACCACCCACCCACCCACCCACACACACACAGACATCATCGTAAAAACGTCATAAAACGACTTCTGGGACCTCAAAACATGTAATTCCGTCAAAATCTCGAGATGACTCGAGGTCCCCACCTGGCCCTCGATTTATTCACGTCGTCCCTCGGAGAGGACATTAAGCTAAGCACTTGAGTTAGCCAAAATTTAGTACTCCCAATGTGGGAATCACCGATCTAATAAAAAGCCGGTAGGTTATCTGTTTAAACATTAAAAAAAAATTGTACAACAGATAGCAATCTAGTACTTGTACAAAAGATAATAAGCTACTACTCGTACAAAAGATAGCAAACTAGTACTTGTTCAAAAGATAATAAGCTAAGACTTGTATACGAGGTCTCTTATACTCTATAGTTAGTATGAGCACAGATATTGTACTACTGAAGCCTCTCCGGCTCATAAAGGTTCCTCAAGGCTCAATCGTGGTTCAGATAAACCTGATTATGCTAATTGTCACGTTTTAAAGCTAACACCGACTAGTTACCCATCACGAAGGTTATTTCACTCATGTCTTGCAGATGTGATTGGCTTTCAAACAAAAGAAAAAACTCTTTACCCCCCCCCCCCCCCCCCGGAAAACCCCCCCACACCCACCACCGTCCAAGCCATTAAACCAATCAAAGCAATTAGAATACAAAAAACATCGTACCCACGCTTATAAACAAAACGTCATTGCACAAAACAATAGCAAGGAAACAACAAATTATCATTTAAACTATGATAATTTATCAAATCAAAGTTAACAAACCAAAACGATTTTCTTTAAGTTGACTGACCATTTCAATTATATTTTATAAAAAAGAATTGCTGTAAATTCTCGTAAGTGACCATTTATAATTAGATTACTGACAATTCTCATAAGTCACTAATAATAATTATATTCTAATAATTGTTTTAAGACACTAATAATAATTAGATTACTGACAATTGTTTAAGTAACTAATAATAATTAGATTGCTAATCATTGTTAATAACAATTAGATTGTTGTCAATTATCTTAAGTCACTAATAATAATTAGATTCTTTGTAGAGGCGGTTCTCCGTCATAAGAAGAACGAAAGTGGTGTGAGGCAAGGGCAATGATAATTCATAGGTGAACGAATGGGGACAAGAAGGTGAATCCTATTCAGGAGGACTGAGGCACCGGCATAAAGTAATGTGCAAAAGGTTTCCGTGTCGGGTATTGCCAGGAAATAGGATGTGGTTTTTTAGTGTGTCGGGACCCCCAACCCCACATACCCTAAGCAAGACGTCTTGCTAAGGGATCTGATGAACAGAGTTTTCCACATCCTACGACGAAAAAAAAATAATAATAATAATAATAATTAGATTGCTGACAATTTTTTTAAGTAACTAATAATAATTAGATTGCTAATCATTGTTAATAATAATTGTCACTAATAACAATTAGATTATTGTCAATTATCTTAAGTCACTAATAATAATTAGATTGCTGACAAATTTTGTAAAGCCACTAATAATAATTAGATTGTTGTCAATTATCTTAAGTCACTAATAATAATTAGATTGCTGACAAATTTTGTAAAGCCACTAATAATAATTAGATTGTTGTCAATTATCTTAAGTCACTAATAATAATTAGATTGCTGACAAATTTTGTAAAGCCACTAATAATAATTAGATTGTTGTCAATTATCTTAAGTCACTAATAATAATTAGATTGCTGACAAATTTTGTAAAGCCACTAATAATAATTAGATTGTTGTCAATTATCTTAAGTCACTAATAATAATTAGATTGCTGACAAATTTTGTAAAGCCACTAATAATAATTAGATTGTTGTCAATTATCTTAAGTCACTAATAATAATTAGATTGCTGACAAATTTTGTAAAGCCACTAATAATAATTAGATTGTTGTCAATTATCTTAAGTCACTAATAATAATTAGATTGCTGACAAATTTTGTAAAGCCACTAATAATAATTAGATTGTTGTCAATTATCTTAAGTCACTAATAATAATTAGATTGCTGACAAATTTTGTAAAGCCACTAATAATAATTAGATTGTTGTCAATTATCTTAAGTCACTAATAATAATTAGATTGCTGACAAATTTTGTAAAGCCACTAATAATAATTAGATTGTTGTCAATTATCTTAAGTCACTAATAATAATTAGATTGCTGACAAATTTTGTAAAGCCACTAATAATAATTAGATTGTTGTCAATTATCTTAAGTCACTAATAATAATTAGATTGCTGACAAATTTTGTAAAGCCACTAATAATAATTAGATTGTTGTCAATTATCTTAAGTCACTAATAATAATTAGATTGCTGACAAATTTTGTAAAGCCACTAATAATAATTAGATTGTTGTCAATTATCTTAAGTCACTAATAATAATTAGATTGCTGACAAATTTTGTAAAGCCACTAATAATAATTAGATTGTTGTCAATTATCTTAAGTCACTAATAATAATTAGATTGCTGACAAATTTTGTAAAGCCACTAATAATAATTAGATTGTTGTCAATTATCTTAAGTCACTAATAATAATTAGATTGCTGACAAATTTTGTAAAGCCACTAATAATAATTAGATTGTTGTCAATTATCTTAAGTCACTAATAATAATTAGATTGCTGACAAATTTTGTAAAGCCACTAATAATAATTAGATTGTTGTCAATTATCTTAAGTCACTAATAATAATTAGATTGCTGACAAATTTTGTAAAGCCACTAATAATAATTAGATTGTTGTCAATTATCTTAAGTCACTAATAATAATTAGATTGTTGTCAATTATCTTAAGTGACTAATAATAATTAAATTTCTGACAATTGTTATAAATCACTAATAAAAATTAGACCGATAATTGTTATAAATCACTAATAATAATTAGATTGCTAATGGTCGTTTTAAGACACTAATAATAATAAGTTCCTAACAGTAGTTAAATCACTAATAGTAATTAAATTATTAAAATTGTTATAAGTCACTAATAATAATTAGACTCGCAACAATTAATTTCATTAAACTGTACAGCAGTCTCGGAATTCACGATCAACAGACTGATAAATTTGATACTACCAACTAACTTCTTGCCAGGAGCAGGAACTTGAAAAGAGCAGAACAAGTGACATGTTAAATAAAAAATTAGAAAATAAGAAGAATAGATCTGGCTTTTTCCTAAAAAAAGGTAAAGTATTTTAAAAAAAAAAATAATGGATAATTGTTTTCACTGGACCAACCCATCAGCACCACATCCTTGGTGTCTTCCTGATGATGAACACAAAGTGTTCGAAACGCGTTGAATAAAACTTCATTTGTATGGAGACTTTTGTTTGTTTATCAATTTTTACCTCAGAATGAGTAAATACAATAGAATTACTGATTGCACAACTGAGCCGCTTATTTTGAAAGTGGCCTAATTCCATTTATGTTAAAATCGAGATATTTTAAGGGTTTGCGTTTTACAAAATTTAAAAATATTGTCATTTTATTTATCAACTAATTTTTGTTATAAAAAAACTTAGTAATTTTAAATAAATTTTGTACAATTTGCTGCAAAAGGTAAAGATAACGTAAAAATGTAATTATTTAAATAGCTAGCTAATTTTTTTTTTTGGAAAATGGAATTAGGCCACTTTCAAAATAAACGGCTCAACTAATGATTTGAAAAAAAAAAATAAATGAAAACATAGTAAACCAACAGTGGTATAGCAACTGTCAATGAAAGTGTTCAATGAGAATAAGAAATAACGGGAAAGGTATGTTGCGAAATTATGAAGGTAAGTTTTAAAGATAATTGAAAATATAATATCAAGGCTTTTGTTGCGTAAGACATATACTTGTATAAAAAAGATTTCACATAAACACATGAAATAACAATCAATGATCAAACCATAATAAGAAATGGGGAAAAAAGGGCTAACAACCGTAACAAGCGGTCTTTGTCAGAGTCAAAAAACCCAACTGAAACACTAGATACAGAAAACATCTGGTGAGGGGTTGAGAAGAGTGGTATTTTAAAAGGGTGAAAGTGCAGAAAAGGATTAATGTCGAGAAAGGAATGTTTAGGGAAACAAAGGAGTACAGTAAGAAAAAGTAACTTGTTTAAGAGTAAGAAACTTGTTTTCCCATTTCATATTGTTGTTTGATCATTGATTGTTATTTCATGTGTTTATGTGATATCTTTATAAAGAGTACAAATATTCAATTACTTGAATCAATCGCAATGCACTGTACGTAGAGGAAACAGAAAATATTTAAAAACATATACTATATTATATATATATATTTGAAATATTATAATAAAAATATAATATATTTAAAATATATTAAATAATAGTAATATTTAAAAAATTGATTCAACATAAGTATAAGTTTCAAAAAAATAAGTTTTTTTTAAAAAATACTTTAGCCCATCACTCAAAGAAGCCAATATTTAGAGGGTAGTACTGTGGATCACTTGCTCGTCTCTAGACTGGTAGGTCCGGGGTTCAATACCCACTCTGGACGAAAGAGCGGATGCCCTGGCCAAGGAAGCAGCAACAGATGAACATATCCCCACAGAATACGACTTATACCCCTACACATACTTAAAATACTGGGCAAGAACCAAAAGTCAACTCCAATGGGACACTCAATGGCAAATATCAACAACAGGACTCATTACAAAAGAATATTTCCCCACAATAGAACACCGGATGAAACACAAAAAACTCAATACAAACTGGCAACTAACACAATTTTTAACAGAACATGGGAAATTTAAAAAGTATTTGCATAGATTTACAATAGAAAATAACGGACATTGTGACTGCACAAGAACACATTTACAAACAGTAGACCACCTGATATACGACTGTCCAACACTGGACCAACCAAGAGCAGAATTGATCAAAACAGTGATGTCCACAGCAAAAGACTGGCCGATGAAAAAGGATAAATTAATAAGTGAAGACATCATAATACACTTCAATAAGTTTATTTTTCGTGTGTACGAAATAATGTTTAAGAACTAATTATATATATATACATAACATGTTATTAGAATAATATACATAGTTACAAAATATGTAAATAATATGTAAGAAAAGTATGTTATGCCAAAAGCGGAGCATACTAATATATAATATAATAAACTCCCCCATGGTAGGGTTACTACCCGTGGGGAAAATAAAAAAAAAAAAAAAAAACCCACTCTGGACCTCGATTTATTCTCGAAGAGGTGAACAAATCTGATCATGTCGTTACTCGGAGAGGATGTTAAGATGTCGGACTCGAGCCTTTATGGACACTCGCTGACTCTAAATACATTTGAATCAGGCAGAATGTAGGAATCCAATGTTAAACCTTCGGCCCCGAGCCTGTATGATGTCAGATACTCTTTAAAGATCCCCTACTACACATAAATATATTTGAGTCAGGCAAAATGTAGGACTTCCAATGTTACACCTTCGGCCCCGAGCCTGTATGATGTCAGGTACTCGTTAAAGATCCTCTACTACTTTTAAATATATTTGAGTCAGGCAAAATGTAGGACTTCCAGTTTTACACCTTCGGTCCCGAGCCTGTATGATGTCAGGTACTCTTTAAAGATCCCCTACTACTATTAAATATATTTGATTCAGGCAAAATGTAGGACTTCCAATGTTACACCTTCGGCCCCGAGCCTGTATGATGTCAGGTACTCGTTAAAGATCCTCTACTACTCTTAAATATATTTGAGTCAGGCAAAATGTAGGACTTCCAGTTTTACACCTTCGGTCCCGAGCCTGTATGATGTCAGGTACTCTTTAAAGATCCCATATACTCTAAATACATTTGAGTCAGGCAAAATGAAAGACTTCCAATGTTACACCTTCGGCCCCGAGCCTGTATGATGTCAGGTACTCGTTAAAGATCCTCTACTACTCTTAAATATATTTGAGTCAGGCAAAATGTAGGACTTCCAGTTTTACACCTTCGGTCCCGAGCCTGTATGATGTCAGGTACTCGTTAAAGATCCCCTACTACTCTTAAATATATTTGAGTCAGGCAAAATGTAGGACTTCCAGTTTTACACCTTCGGCCCCGAGCCTGTATGATGTCAGGTACTCGTTAAAGATCCCCTACTACTCTTAAATATATTTGAGTCAGGCAAAATGTAGGACTTCCAGTTTTACACCTTCGGCCCCGAGCCTGTATGACGTCAGGTACTCGTTAATAATCTCCTACTACTCTTAAATACATTTGAGTTAGGCAAAATGTAGAACTTCCAATGTTAAACCTTCGGCCCCGAGCCTGTATGATGTCAGGTACTCGTTAATAATCTCCTACTACTCATAAATACATTTGAATCAGGAAAAAAATAGAACTTCCAATGTTAAACCTTCGGCCCCGAGCCTGTATGATGTCAGGTACTCGTTAATAATCTCCTACTACTCATAAATACATTTGAATCAGGAAAAAAATAGAACTTCCAATGTTAAACCTTCGGCCCCGAGCCTGTATGATGTCAGGTACTCGTTAAAGATCCTCTACTACTCTTAAATATATTTGAGCCAGGCAAAATGTAGAACTTCCAATGTTAAACCTTCGGCCCCAAGCCTGTATGATGTCAGGTACTCGTTAAAGATCCTCTACTACTGTTAAATATATTTGAGTCAGGCAAAATGTAGGACTTCCAGTTTTACACCTTCGGTCCCGAGCCTGTATGATGTCAGGTACTCGTTAATAATCTCCTACTACTCTTAAATACATTTGAATCAGGAAAAATGTAGAACTTCCAATGTTAAACCTTCGGCCCCGACCCTGTATGATGTCAGGTACTCGTTAAAGATCCTCTACTACTCTTAAATATATTTGAGTCAGTCAAAATGTAAGACTTCCAGTTTTACACCTTCGGCCACGAGTCTGTATTATGTCAGGTACTCGTCAATGATCTCCTACTACTCTTAAATACATTTGAGTCAGGCAAAATGTAAGACTTGCAATGTTACACCTTCGGTCCCGAGCCTGTATGATGTCAGGTACTCTTTAAAGATCCTCTACTACTGTTAAATATATTTGAGTCAGGCAAAATGTAGAACTTCCAATGTTAAACCTTCGGTCCCGAGCCTGCATGATGTCAGGTACTCGTTAAAGATCTTCTACTACTCTTAAATATATTTGAGTCAGGCAAAATGTAGAACTTCCAATGTTAAACCTTCGGTCCCGAGCCTGCATGATGTCAGGTACTCGTTAAAGATCCTCTACTACTCTTAAATATATTTGAGTCAGGCAAAATGTAGAACTTCCAATGTTACACCTTCGGCCCCGAGCCAGTATGATGTCAGGTACTCGTTAATAATCTCCTACTACTCTTAAATACATTTGAGTTAGGCAAAATGTAAGACTTCCAATGTTACACCTTCGGCCCCGAGCCTGTATGATGTCAGGTACTCGTTAAAGATCCTCTACTACTCTTAAATATATTTGAGTCAGTCAAAATGTAAGACTTCCAGTTTTACACCTTCGGCCACGAGTCTGTATTATGTCAGGTACTCGTTAATGATCTGCTACTACTCTTAAATACATTTGAGTCAGGCAAAATGTAAGACTTGCAATGTTACACCTTCGGTCCCGAGCCTGTATGATGTCAGGTACTCGTTAAAGATCCTCTACTACTGTTAAATATATTTGAGTCAGGCAAAATGTAGAACTTCCAATGTTAAACCTTCGGTCCCGAGCCTGCATGATGTCAGGTACTCGTTAAAGATCTTCTACTACTCTTAAATATATTTGAGTCAGCAAAATGTAAACTTCCATTTTACACCTTCGGCCCGAGCGTATTATGTCAGGTACTCGTTAATATCTCTACTACTCTTAAATACATTTGAGTCAGGCAAAATGTAAGACTTCCAATGTTACACCTTCGGCCCCGAGCCTGTATGATGTCAGGTACTCTTAAAGATCCTCTACTACTTTAAATATATTTGAGTCAGGCAAAATGTAAACTTCCAATTTAAACCTTCGGCCCGAGCCTGTATATGTCAGGTACTCGTTAAAGATCCTCTACTACTCTTAAATAATTTGAGTCAGGCAAAATGTAGACTTCCAATGTTACACCTTCGGCCCCGAGCCTGTATGATGTCAGGTACTCTTTAAAGATCCTCTACTCTTTAAATATATTTGAGTCAGGCAAAATGTAGAACTTCCAATGTTAAACCTTCGGTCCCGAGCCTGCTGATGTCAGGTACTCGTTAAAGACCTCTACTACTCTAAATATATTTGAGTCAGCAAAATGTAGAACTTCCAATTTACACCTTCGGCCCGAGCCGTATATCAGGTACTCTAATATTCCTCTACTCTAAATACATTTATAGAAAATGTAAACTTCCAATGTTAATCCTTCAAAGGCACTTGGCCTTATTGTTCGGTACTGTTAAAATCCTCGTACTACTCTTAAATATATTTGAGCAGTCAAAATGTAAACTTCCATTTTACACCTTCGGCCACGAGTCTGTATTATGTCAGGTACTCGTTAAGATCTCTACTACTTTAAATAATTTGAGTCAGGCAAAATGTAAGACTTCAATTTACACCTTCGGCCCGAGCCTGTATGATGTCAGGTACTCTTAAAGATCCTCTACTACTGTTAAATATATTTGAGTCAGGCAAAATGTAGAACTTCCAATGTTAAACCTTCGGTCCCGAGCCTGCATGATGTCAGGTACTCGTTAAAGATCTTCTACTACTCTTAAATATATTTGAGTCAGTCAAAATGTAAGACTTCCAGTTTTACACCTTCGGCCACGAGTCTGTATTATGTCAGGTACTCGTTAATGATCTGCTACTACTCTTAAATACATTTGAGTCAGGCAAAATGTAAGACTTGCAATGTTACACCTTCGGTCCCGAGCCTGTATGATGTCAGGTACTCTTTAAAGATCCCCTACTACTATTAAATATATTTGAGTCAGTCAAAATGTAAGACTTCCAGTTTTACACCTTCGGCCACGAGTCTGTATTATGTCAGGTACTCGTTAATGATCTGCTACTACTCTTAAATACATTTGAGTCAGGCAAAATGTAAGACTTGCAATGTTACACCTTCGGCCCCGAGCCTGTATGATGTCAGGTACTCTTTAAAGATCCTCTACTACTGTTAAATATATTTGAGTCAGGCAAAATGTAGAACTTCCAATGTTAAACCTTCGGTCCCGAGCCTGCCTGATGTCAGATACTCTTTAAAGATCCCCTACTACACATAAATATATTTGAGTCAGGCAAAATGTAGAACTTCCAATGTTACACCTTCGGCCCCGAGCCTGTATGATACAGGTACTCTTTAAAGATCCTCTACTCCAAATACAATTAAGTTATGGGAAATTTAGGACTCCCTAATGTAGAATGTTCATTGTGTGGTATCACAAAGGTCAACTTTGGCCTATATTTGTTCTCTGGTCGGACTGTTACTATAAACCTACGAGGTAACATATCCGTAACATAACATATCCTAGACCATAATTCACAAATAATAGACATTTTTTTAATTATATAACACAAAGATTATAGATTATGAACACAATAAAAACAAGACGCTCTAAAAAAAAATATTCAATTCAGACTACAAAAAAAAGCACTCAATAAATAACTGGTTACTGATAACCTAAATCAGCATATAGTTTAATCATAAATAGTTCAACAGTTTTCATAATATTTCAGTTTCTTTTTCGTTGTTGTTTTCATGAGGTTTGTTTTCAATTTTCCTATATTATCAAAATGTATTCAGTGTTTCTTAAAATGCCGCAAGGGGGCACCACTTTAGAAGATAAGGTCAATTTGATACAACTGTGTTAGTTCGACATTCAGTAAATCAAAAAATACCAGAATAATAATATATAGTTATATAAAATAAACTAGAATTTTCAAAAGAAACTCACTATTACATTTCACAGTCCCACTACTGCTTCCTGATGACGAGGACACCGAAATGTTGTAGTGAGTTTTAGTGATTTCATTTCTGTGTGTTCTTTTGAAAATTAGAGTTTGTTTCGTTGGAAGATTCGTTTAATTTAATTGCTTATATAAATAATGTAACAATGATCAAACTATAATAAGAAATGGGAAAACAAGACTAAGATCATTCAACTGTAACAAGCGGTCTTCGTCTGAGTCAAAAACCGAACTGACTTAGTTAGGTTTTTAACTCTGAAGAAGACCGCTTGTTACGGTTGAAAGAACTTAAGTCTTGTTTTCCCATTTCTTATTGTGGTTTGATCATTGATTGTTATTTCACGTGTTTATGTGAAAATCTTTTTATAAATAATGTAACTTATGGTTTTTTTTTTCATTTTGTAAAATTAATTTTGTTATTGATATAACCTTGATGATGTTTTCAAATAGAGAAGAAACGTTGGCTTAAAGTGTTTTTTTGAGAATTGGAACAAACTAAGAGAAAATAATATTCTGTAGAATACATGTAAACTATAATATATAATACTTTTTCTAATGAAAATACGATCTGAAACGAACAAATAAAGTTCAGTATAAATGAAGAAACATAGAGAGTTAAAACCAGAGTCTTAGAAGTCTGTAATTTTCGATTTGAACCGTCATCAGGAGAGATAACAGAGAGAAACCAAGCGCACTGGTTCATAGACGGTTGGAGACCTCTGTGCCAGTGGGCTTCGTTTTCCTCTCTTATCTTTCCTGAAGAGAGATTTCAAACCAAAAATTAAAGACTGTAAGTGTGTTTTTAATTACTCAATGTTCCTTTATCTACATTGTTTTCTAAAATATATATAATATTATATATTATAAAATATATTATATATTATAAGTAAATGTATAATATTATATAATATACACTGACTGATTACCTATCAGAGAAATAACTATTTTTTGTTAAACTATTTAAAATTTAGTTACACTCTATCCTACTTATGACTTTAGTTGCTATGTATGCCACTAGATAGCACTACTAACCAAGAAAGTTGGTAGTAGTTAAACAAGAGAAATACCTAACTGTACAAATTAAATATAAATGTTGATAATTGTAAGTTTGTTGTAATTGTTTGTTAATTGTGTTGTAATTTTAAGTTGAATTTACTTGTAATTCTGGTTATGTATATATCCATATAAAAAGCCAAAAAAAATTTTTTTCTTATTACAGAATTAATGTATATTTGTAAATATTAAATTTTAAATGTTTATTATTAATTATTTTGCATTAATATTAAATGAATTAATATTAAATTAAATTAATAACGTATTAAATAAATAAAATAATAAATAATATTATTATTATTATTGGAGTCTGAGAGTCCATACGCTAACTAGTGAGCGTCTACCTCTCACCTAAAGACCCGAAGAAGACTGTCCTGAAGAAGTAGAAAGAAAGTCACTTTTTCACGAAACGTAGGGAGCCTGAATAGGCATTATTAATAAAGGTTTGTGCAGATTCTGCAAAGAGGAAGAAACACCGTTGCACCTGCTGACTGACTGTAAGGCAACTTTGCTGCACAGAGTTAGGTGCTTCGGGACACTCAACAAAACACTGGTAAAAAGTGCAACGTAGTTGCCATAACATCTGTCCTAGAGACATCGTTGATATTCAAACTATTTTCCGAGCTTTCGACCATAGAAATGTTGGTCATCATCAGGTAGAGCATGCCTTGTAGTCAAGAGCTTAGATAGCTATCTGAGTGGATCTTGCTCCTGGTTGGTCTAAAGTTCTATGGTTTCTATGGTCAAAATCTCGGAAAATAGTTTGAATATCAACGATGTCTCTAGGACAGATGCTATGGCAACTGCAGTCAGAGGAAAGAAGAATCGCCCGAAGGATCGAGGCCACCAGCGCAAAGCAAGTGAGTGCAGAAGCTGCTGCAAATTTCAACCACATATTTTTAAGAGAAGACCTGCTGCCAACGTATTCTAATACATATATATTGTTGAAAAGCAGAGCAGATTCTGCATTCACGACTTTTTACCCTTCTATGTTGCAGAGGTAACGGAAATAGAAAATTTTCCAGGGATATTTTCAGGCAAATAACTTAGTATATATATATATATATATATACTCGTATGTACATACTTGAGGAGTGGCGATAGTCGGAGTGAAGGAGAAGCGCCATAGCGATCAGCATAAGGGCTGTGACGATGACGCTGCAACTCGTGGCCAAGCAAAGGGTGCGCTCTAGCTGTGTCCGTCGACCCCACCATGCTCGCTTTCTGAAATCAAAACCAGCTGGTTAAATGAGGGAGTCAAGCATTGTGATGTCGACACGCCAATGTTTCAACATGTGTCATGCTATGTAGAACATAGAGATATTTACATACATACATATATATATATATATATATATATATATATATATATATATATATATGTATATATATATATATATATATACAACAGATTCAATAATATATCGACCGTTAGATAGAATAGGTGTGTTATCTAATCGTGATTCGGTCAAATTTTCTAGGTTCAAAAATCAAACTCTCATTGCCGACGTTTCGGTTTTCTTTTAAAACCTTTTTCATAGGCAGAGGTAAGAATTTTTTTAAACTAAGAAAATGAATTTCACATTATTTAAAAAAATAACAATCTTAACCGGACAAAACCTTCGACTATATATATATATATATATGATCAAACCACAATAAGAAATGGGAAAACAATGGAAAACAATGCGAACCACAATGGGAAACGTGTTTATGTGAAATCTTTATATATTTATATTTGTGTTTATGACCCAATATTTATATGATGTAATTTTTTTTGAGGGTTGAGGTCAAATGATTTTAAACTAGTCTTTTTGCCTACTGTAGCTACAGTAGCCATCATGAAACAGTAGTAAATAGGTATGCTGCAACACAAACAGATTTCCAAGCCCTGAAGATGACATAAATATATGTTGAAACGTCAGCAAAAGGACTAGTTTAAAATCATTGGACCTCAACCCTCAAAAAAAATTACATCATATATATATATTATATAATATATATATATATATATATATATATAAATCGATATATTAAAACAGTCCAAACCGGACAGATATATAAATGAAAAAAGACAACAAATAGAAGAAGCGAGAAAACTTACTGGGTCGATATTTCGAACTGAAGTTAAGAGGCACGTGCGTCCACTCGCACAAGCAGAGGGCTACTGGGGGCTCCAGGCGGCGGTCACCAGTTGTAGTAGCTCGAGGCGCTGCAGGCTAATCCCCCGTGACCGACACCATTCCACCACGAGTGAACACGCGTACCGTAAAAGTCGGAAAAAGGTAGAAAGGAGGACAGAAGTGGCGAAGAGGAAGAGGAGAAAGAGAGTGAGGGAAAAAAAATATATATGTATAAATAGCAAAAAAAAAAAAAAAAACTTAACGTTTGAGATTGAGGCCAGGTGGGGAGCGGGCATTAAGTAACCAAATGTGAGCCTCCTCAGAGGCTCTCAAAGTTAACCTTTTCTCATCTTTTGCAACTACTTTGAGAATTTGTACTGTGAAGCAGTCATTGAAAGTAAGGCCATGGCTATTCGCGTGGATAGCAACAGGCAGGTTGCTGCGTCGTCTGACTGAATCTCTGTGTCCAGTCATGCGGATGCTGAGCATGTTGGAGGAAAGGCCAACATAGAAAGCACCGCACTGGACACATTCCAAGCGATATGTCAGAGAGCCTCTGAGGAGGCTCACATTTGGTTACTTAATGCCCGCTCCCCACCTGGCCTCAATCTCAAACGTTAAGGTTTTTTTTTTTTTTTTTTTTTTTGCTATTTATACATATATATTTTTTTCCCTCACTCTCTTTCTCCTCTTCCTCTTCGCCACTTCTGTCCTCCTTTCTACCTTTTTCCGACTTTTACGGTACGCGTGTTTACTCGTGGTGGAATGGTGTCGTTCACGGGGGATTAGCCTGCAGCGCCTCGAGCTACTACAACTGGTGACCGCCGCCTGGAGCCCCCAGTAGCCCTCTGCTTGTGCGAGTGGACGCACGTGCCTCTTCCTCTTCCCTTCTTCTTCCCTTCTTCTCCCTGACGACGAACTTCAGTTCGAAATATCGACCCAGTAAGTTTTCTCGCTTCTTCTATTTGTTGTCTTTTTTCATTTATATATATATATACCATGATAAACGAAAAACGGTCCGGCAGGACAAATAACAATTAAAATAAGCAGTGACACAGAAACAGAAACACAACAAAGACTCACTTTTCAATATTTCGACCGTAATGGCGGTCGTCCTCAGGAGAAGAAGTGAATTGACGGAGGGACGACAGTCAACTATTGACTGTCGTCCCTCCGTCAATTCACTTCTTCTCCTGAGGACGACCGCCATTACGGTCGAAATATTGAAAAGTGAGTCTTTGTTGTGTTTCTGTTTTTGTGTCACTGTATATATATATATATATATATATCACTTAATTAAACGAAACACGTTCCAAACTGGACAGAATACGAGTTCAAAATTCAAGAAGAGTAACACACAGAGTAAGGAAATACACTTACAGACTCAAATTTTCGGGTAATCCGTCTGTGTACCAGTGCACTTGGTTTCACTCTCTTACCTCTCCTGAAGACAGTTCAACCGAAAATTAGAGACTGTAAGTGTGTGCTTTTAATAATCTCTATATTTCTTTTTCTACATTGAGCTATATTTGCCCCTTTCAGATTGTATTTCCAACGAAAAAGTATAAATATATATAATTATTATGAATGTACAAAAAAAAAAATGGATAGAACCGTTAGTTTCATGCAGTTATCTGTCAGTTTGATAATCTTGTTCTTCTTCTGTTTTATGTTTTTTATGATATAGATCAGCGTTTCCCAAAGTGAGCGGTACCGCCCCCCTGGGGGCGGTGGTTTGATATGGGGGGGCGGTAACGCAAAAATAGGGGGTTGGGGGGCGGTAACGCAAAATATGCGGTTTGGGGGGCAGTAACTAAAAAATAGATGGTTGGTGGCGACAGTGTAGCTAATGTAGCAGCTGGCTGATACAATACTTACACCGTCGTCCCAAACTGTTGGCGGTAACAATCAAAAACCATACAAGTAATAAAAATTAGAAAGAAGTCATAAGATATGCCGCTCTTTTACCTGAGGATTAAGGGGTCAGCCCCGGTCGAAAGTAAAAGAGAGTTTTCGGTCAAAATAAAGGGAATAAAAAGATAAGCTGCTCTTTCACGTATGTCCTATGGATTAAGAGGTCAGCCTTGATCGGAAGTAAATGAGTTTTCGGTCGAGATAAGAAGAATAAAATGATCGTTACCTATATAAACAGTAGACCACAATCTCAATTCTGTAAAGATAGATTGTGGCTGTAGATGCATGGCTGTCTAGCAGCTAGAGAAACATTTGAAACCTCGGAAGGTAATTAACTTGAGATTTATTTTTTCTTTCTCCAAAAAAGTTAAACCTGAATAGAATAGGTTAGTTCTGATAGGCTTTTTGGCATATCTTTCCATTTTTATGGGGTAGGGGGCGCTGGCAGGCTATTCTAGAAGACAAGGGGGCGCCAGCCAGAAAAAGTTTGGGAAACCCTGATATAGATTTAAGATAAAGCTCTTTTTGTTTACCTTTTGATAGTCAAAGTAGCTTCAGAAATTCTTTACCGTAAAATCTATTATAAGTTTCATTTAATTTAGTTTTTTTTTTAATTTAGTTACATTATTATTTCTTTATTAATTATAATTAGTTGAAGAAGTAAAACTTTCCTTATAACTGTTTACTTATTATTTAATTGATTTTTATTATTATCTTAACAATGAATCGTAAAGAAAAATAGCTAGAGACAATTATAAATGAAATACACATAATAAATATATATTTAAGACTTAATGTTATTTTGTGATGTTTGAATTTCAATTGAAATCTCAAAAGTATTAAGTATTTGTAAAAGGTATCTAAGAAGTGCTGCCCCAAGCGGACAGTTAAGAAACTATTTCACCAATACACAATTAGACTGGATAACAATTTTAATAATAATTATTATTAAAATTAATAATTATTTTTTTAAATTAGTATTAATTAATTAAACACCTTCCTTTCATCAATGTTCAAAATTATTATGTTGGGTAAAATAAATGGAATATTTCAATTTACAGTTTTGTTAGTTTTAAGTATTTTATTGTGTATATAACTTGAATTAATGTTTTTTATCTGTAAATATTTAACATTTAAATGTAAGTGTGTTTGTTCCTTAGTTCTGTGCTTGTGATTCATCGTGAAACGTATATATATATACAACTTCAATTGATGTTTTATTTATTTATGTCATCAAATAGATGATTTTTGTTTTGCTTACTTACTTTACTTACTGTGTATATATCTTGAATCATGTTAAGAATACTATATCAAAATCTTGGGTCATATAAGAATCTGTTTCCGTGCCTTAATAGCAAGAAACAATTAAAATTATTCCTGTCAATCATGCTCAGTAAATTAATTTCAACACCTATTGTTATAATTTCTGAGTGACACAATGGATCACGAGTTGTACAATAGTACATAGAACCTTAAATACAGTTGTGCAATGTAATACTCATGGTAAGCTCGCAGTTTGTTAAAGTTTAAATTCCTTAAATTCACTTTAACAGCGGTATAGCAAGGAGGAGGCGGAGGAGGGGGCAAAATTTTGAGGAGGTAAAAATAGAAAACAGAAAAAAATTAAATTAATAAAAAACAAACAAAAAATCTGAAATTCTATATCAAAATTAATTTTTATTATCATAATTGTTTTTATGTTTTATAATACTGTTTTTAAACGGAATTTTCAACTCTAATATTTGCAAAATAAAAATATATATATTTTAAATTTTTCAAAACTAGATTTTAAAATGAATGAAAATTTTTGTATTATTATTTGCATAGCCAGTTAATTTAATGTAACAATTTTTTTTTTGATAATTTGAATCATTTTGAGGGGTAAAAATAGAAAAGAGAAAAATATTAAATTATTAAAAAGCAAACAAGAAATCTGAAATTCTATATCAAAATTAATTTTTATTATCATAATTGTTTTTATGTTTTACAATACTGTTTTTAAACGGATTTTTCAGCTCTAATATTTGCAAAATAAAAATAAATAGATATTAAATTTTTCAAAACTATATTTTTAATAGATTTGAAAATTTTTGTATTATTTGCGTAGCCAGTTAATTTAATATATATATATTTTTTTTACAATTTGAATAATTCGTTGTTGTTCTAAGAATAATAATAAGAACTGACCGAGTCCCGATAAACTTTAGTTGTGTTTCTATTCCACGGTTGATACTTTTATCAATATTTATATATTTTGGGATAATAATTATGGGATTTAATGAGGATATAAGAAGAACATATGGATATGTTATGAGCCTATGAAAAAGGTTTTAAATAAAAAACTAAACACTGGCAATGAGAGTTTAATTTGAACCTGAAGAACTGAACGAATCCTGATAAACTTTAATTTTTGATTTCTATTCCACGGTCGATACGTTTATCTATATATATATATATATATATATATATATATATATATATATATATATATAAACAAACACTTTTTTTCCTCGGAGTTTGGTCAGGGTATCACCTTATATATGGAATCACCTTTTGCCAACGTTTCGTCTTTATTTCAAGACATCCTCAGGGCTATAAACTAACAAAAAAACAATAAACAATCTACATTTGTCCTTTAAAAACATCATAAACAAATTGAAAGAAGAACTTACATGTGACAGTTAACGGTTGTTGTAATGTAACAGAACCCAGCCTTCCGTAAGTTCTTTTTTCAATTTGTTTATGATGTTTTTAAAGTATAAATGACAAATGTCCATTGTTTATTGTTTTTTTGTTAGTTTATAGCCCCGAGGATGTCTTGAAATAAAGACGAAAAGTTGGCAAAAAGGTGATTCCATATATTTACCCTGACCAAACTCCGAGAAAAAGAAAAAGTGTTTGTTAATACTTTGTGGTCAAGAAAACAGTACCATATATATATATATATATAGTTTAAAATAAACAGGTGAAATAAAAAATAAAATGAAAACCACAATAAGAAATTTTAAAAAATATAACTTAGATATTTACAACTGGAGTCATTAACTTTAATTTTATTTTGAGAGAACCTCTTTTACATTCTTCTTTCTTTTAAACATAATTATTTATAATTTAATATACTACTCACTATTTTCTTTAAAGTTTGTAGCATAAACTGGAACAAACAGATAACCGCAACATACCTAGTCAGACATTTTATTTGTTCCCTGTAGTGCTGCTATCTGCCGGCAAATAGCATAACTAAATCTGTTCCTATGTTTATTTATCGGTATCAAAGAGTTTGTAATAAAATAGATAGATAATAAATAAACAATGAATAGATAAACAAATATGTAATATTTAAAACAGAAGTATTTTATATGCATATTGTGAAATACTAAACAAATAATATAACAAAAAGCTAAATGAGAAAGTGAGAAAAAATAAGTTACTGGTTTTCCCTCAATTTTTTCATTATACCATTTGTTACAATTATTCTTTTAGCATTTCACAGTGTGTATCAATATGTCTTTTTAAGATAACATAAAGGTTTATCTATTTATATTATTTACTAATATAAATAGATAACGTACCCGTCTTTGATGGTATTGAAAATTCTATTATACTTAGTATTCCAAAATGCCATTAGACATTATAGAATATTAGAAAATACCATTATTAGTATAGTGTTAAGCAAATGCCTCTGTATACACCACATTAGCTGTCTGTCCTTCAGGTTCATGGAAGAACAAACAGTTGGAACCTCTGACTCTTGAGCAAGTTAGCTACAGTTGACCATGTGAGAAAAACTTGGACTCCCTAACGTTAGATAAAGTTTCCCCTAGCGACTTAGTTAACGTCATTGCGAAATAGATTCTGACAGGACTTTACAATCGCTTCAACAAGAAACAAATAGAGGCTCAGAATCAATGGTATGCATGGTTAACAATATAATGGTAAGTTTTGGTTGAACCGTCTTCAGGAGAGATAAAAAAGGGAAACCAAGCGCACTGGTACAGAGACGGTTACCGTCTCTGTACCAGTGCGCTTGGTTTCCCTTTTTTATCTCTCCTGAAGACGGTTCAACCGAAAATTAGAGACTGTTTGTGTGTGTTTTTAATTTCTCTACGTTTCTTTATGTACACTGAACTATATATATATATATATATATATAGGTGTGTTCTCTAATCGGGGTTCGGTCAATTTTCCAGGATAAAAAATCAAACTCTCGTTGCCAACGTTTCGGTTTTATTTAAAACCTTTTTCATAGGCCTACAAACAAAGGATAATAAGAAATCACATATCAAAAGAAGTAAACAAAAATTTGGTTAAAAAAGTTATTGAAATAAGTAGTCCATGTTTTCTAAATGAAAATAAGAAAAGGGTGAAATTATTGTTACAGAAAAATTGTTATCCGAAGAACTTAGTTGAACGATATTGGTTAAGATATTTAAGACAGCAACCAGCACATTCAAATGAAGATCATGCTGAACTGGAAGTTATAAATAGGAAGTATTTCAAATTTTCTTATGTTGAGGGCTTATCACAATCAATTAGAAAAGTGTTCAAACGAAACGTACCTGAAGTTACACTGGCATTTTATAATAAAAGAAAAAATAAATCTTTATTTTCAAATTTGAAAGAAAAAATACCGAAGGAGTTACAAAGTAACCTCATTTATGCCATCAAATGTAAAGACTGTGACAAGTGTTACTATGGTGAAACTAGTCGTTTTCTCAAAGAAAGGTTGTACCAACATAATTATTCCATAAGAACAAATAAAAGTAACGCAACAGCCTTAGCTGGGCATGCAATAAACGAAGGTCACACGTTCGATTTTGAAGATACAACTATAATAGAAAAGGAAAAAGATGAGCAAAGAAGGAAGACACTTGAGATGTTATGTATTAAAAAGGATCTAAGTTCGATTAATCATAGAAGTGATATTACTAATTTAAGTAATATTTATTCTGGAGTGTTGTGCTGAGGTTTAGTGAAATTTGATTTATTTAGTTCCCTTGAGTGAACAGTGTTGAGGTTATTTGTAATGTTATCTTATTAGTCTAGTCGAAGGTTTTGTCCGGCTAACATTGTTGTTCCTTTAAATAATGTAAATTTCATTTTCTTAGTTAAAAAATTCTTACTTCTGTAAGTAATATTGTTTTATGTATCTCTGAAATATTTCTGCTTGTAATATTCATGAGTTGTAACAATCCATTTTCATATTGTGTATATGTTTGATGTTGATATGTGATTTCTTATTATCCTTTGTTTGTAGGCCTATGAAAAAGGTTTTAAATAAAACCGAAACGTTGGCAACGAGAGTTTGATTTTTTATCCTGGAAAATTGACCGAACCCCGATTAGAGAACACACCTATTCTATCAAACGGTCGATATATTATTGAAACTGTTATATATATATATATATATATAAAAATACATTTTCACTATTGTCATCAGCGAGCACGCAAGTGACTGGCTACCTTGGATCAATGCCTTTACTTTATTACCATTGTATATATTGTGAATATAGTGATAATTTTCTTTTATTTAACGTTATTCAGGTAATTAATAAGATTTATTTAATTTCAGGTCTCTATCTCCACGGAAAATGAGTGAAAAAACAAACAAACTCACGAACATTATGAATAGAGATAACTAATTTTGGTTGTTATGAGAAACAAATATTTAAATTATAATATTTTTTATCTTTGAAGATGCGTATCAAGACTGACACGCTGTCAAGACTGACATGCGTGTCATAGATTCGCCATCACTGGTATAGTAGGAAGACCGTGGTATGAACGAATCAATGTAGGCTTCTACAAATGTACCAGATTTGGGGTAGTAATGGAGTGATTATGGGCCTCTAATAGCATCTAACACTCAACTCCGAGGGATTTTCCCCTATATGATACTAAGGAAGAGGAATTCCGAAGACCATCCTCTGGAAGCGTAGAGGGTCCAAAAGCGCTAACTAGAGGGAGCCAAACTTCCACAAGTGCACCTAAGGACCCGAAGAAGGAGAAAGGAAGTACTTTATCCCGAAACGTATGAAGACTGAATGGGCATTATCAATAATGGTTTATGCAGATTCTGCAAAGAGGAAGAAACACCGTTGCATCTGCTGACTGACTATAAGGCAACTTTGCTGCACAGAGGTAGGTGCTTCGGGACACTCAACAAAACCATAGAAAAACCTTTTCCGTTGAACCCAGCAAAAGTGCTGAGCTTCTTGGAGGCATTGAAGCTAACTGCTGGAGTACTTTAATACAGAAGGGAAGTACAGTAGCTTTTAAGACTCAATGCTATAGTCACAATCAATTAATTAATTATAATTAATTAAATTATACCATCTTTATTATAAAATACCATACACATAAAAATTTATAAAAAAAAACGTTATGACCTCTACTAGTATTAACTTAACTATCAGTTATTAAGTTTATTAATAGAGTGAAGCACAAATGAAAAAAAAAACATCACCTTTTCATAAAATAACAAAAATTAACATAATGACCTTGGTGAGAATGCATACGTCACTGACATAGTAAATATCAAAATGTAAACACCCAGTTTTACATTTTTAAAGATTATGTTTTTATGATTTAAAATATTTTGATGACGTCACACACAAAATGTTGTGGTCAATAAAATTTGCAAAAAGCTGATTTCAGATTTTCTTTAATCATTTGTTTTTAAAACATGTTTAATATGTTTTATTGCTTATAACTTTTTTATGTGAAGTCGTAGTCATTAAGATATATATATATATATATATATATATATAATATATATATATTATATATATATATATGTATATTGAATTGAAATGTGCAGCAGCCTCTGCATTGACAACCTTTTTACTGATAGCCTCTATTTTTCGTACAATCGTCCTTTGCTCTAGAGGTAATTTCCATAAGTAGTTGGCCAACGACATGTTGACAAACAAGGTAAACAATTGATAAAACTAAATGAATATATTGAGAACACGATACACTAAAAAATCACAAGCTTTCGACCATACATTGGTCATCTTCAGGTTTAAAATATGTTAAAACTATGTATAATATCAATAATAAATAATAAATGAATCTTTAACACTAAACAAAACAGGTGTAACAAAAATATAACGGGAGAGAATAAAGTACATAAAAGTAAGACAAACAAAAAGTAAGAATAGTAGGGTTGTAACAACATTCAGGTCGGACTCTCAATTGTTGCCAACCCTACTAGATTCGAGATCTCTAACAAATTTGTAACTGTTATCAAAAGTGGCGCTGCTTGGTATAACATTGAGTTCATGATTTTGGATATTGAGGGTAGGTTTAGTATCTTTGATGTGTAGGGCTTCCAAAATGGCTAATCGATCATTGTCAGTGTTATATTGCAGTACTACAGTCCCTTCAACTAACATGCCTCTTGTGAGCTTGTTACCATGTGCTTCTTCGGTGTGTTTCTTGGGGGCTCCTGCTGAAAGATGCAAAATACGATTGTACGAAAAATAGAGGCTATCAGTAAAAAGGTTGTCAATGCAGAGGCTGCTGCACATTTCAATTCAATCTGTATCCAAGAAGACCTGCTGCCCACTTATACTAATATATATATATATACATATCAATGATCAAACCACAGTAAGAAATGGGAAAACAAGACTAAGATCTTTCAACCGTAACAAGCGGTCTTCGTCAGAGTCAAAAACCCAACTGACTCTGACGAAGACCGCTTGTTACGGTTGAAAGATCTTAGTCTTGTTTTCCCATTTCTTATTGTTGTTTGATCATTGATTGTTGTTTCACGTGTTTATGTGAAATCTTCTTATATATACATATACACTTGATAAACAGAAAGACGATCCAAACTGGACACAATAACAGTTCAAAATTGAAGATAGGTAGCACAGAAAGTAAAAGAAACACACTTACAGAATCAAATTTTCGGGCAATCCGTCTTCAGGAGAAAGGAGAAAGGGAGAGATCAAGCACGTTGTAGACGCAACGGCTTGTAGGTCGGTTACTAGCCATCGCGCCTACAGCGTGCTTGGTCTCCCTTTCTTTTTTCTCCTGAAGACGGATTGCCCGAAAATTTGATTCTGTAAGTGTGTTTCTTTACTTTCTGTGCTACTTATCACTCTTAATAATATATATATATATATATACAAAATTGTCACAATAACACGTGTTATAAATATTCAGGTAACTCACCACAAATGAAATATGTGCTTCACTCTATTAATAAACTTAATAACTGATAGTTAAGTTAATAATAGTAGAGGTCAGAAATTCATTTTTTTTTTTATAATTTTTTATCTATATGGTAATAAACATGGTATAATTAAATTAATTATAATTTATTATTTTCTTACTTTATTGTACTTTTCTTTATTTATAACTATACCTTCCCTATTAGTTCTTACTTTCAATCAACTCTCTTACTTTAATACATTTTCTTGTCCTTTAATAATCTTTTATCCTTCATTTACTTTAATATTCTTAATCTACTTATTCTCTATTAGTAAAGTTATACCGTTGACCTTTCAACTCTTTTATTCTAACCGCTTGTTTCTTGTTCATTATTGACCTTTGACCTTCTCTTTATATTAACCTGTACTATCCTTTTAATCTATTTATAGCAATGACTAAGCATAAGTCATCGATTTTAATTTATGTCACTTGGCCAACTCCTTTTCCAGTTGAACCCTGTTAGCAGGAGGTTAGTTCGTAGGATCGAATCTCTCAGTCTTAAGATCGTGAATGCCGAGACTGCGGTTAATTTTAATGATGCCTGTTAAAAAGAGGATTTGCTGCCTATTTATACCAATAATATATATATATATATATATATATATATATATATATATATATATGATCAAACCACAATAAGAAATGGGAAAACAGGACTAAGATCTTTCAACCATAATAAGCTGTCTTCGTCAGAGTCAAAAACCCAACTGACAGTTTTTCAACTCAGTTGGATTTTTGACTCTGACGAAGACCGCTTGTTACAGTTGAAATATCTTAGTCTTGTTTTCCCATTTCTTATTGTGGTTTGATCACTTATTGTTATTTCACGTGTTTATGTGAAATCTTTATATATATATAAACTCAAAAATTGTTATTGACCTCTTCTATTCTATTCACTGTTTTGTTATTGAGGGCTAGGTCAAATAAAAAAAATAAACTCCTTTCTAGGCCGACGTTTCGATGTATTTGTACATCATCTTCAGGGCTAAAATTAGAATAAGACTATAATACATTTATCAAAACAATCTATTTATCAAAACAATCTCTATGTGAGTTGTAGATTGTTTTGATAAATGTATTATAGTCTTACTCTAATTTTAGCCCTGAATATGATGTACAAATACATCGAAACGTCGGCCTAGAAAGGAGTTTATTTTCTTTTATTTGACCTAGCCCTCAATAACAAAACAGTGAATATATATATATATATATATATATATATATATTATATATGCCAGGTAAGGTCCTGGTAGGGGTTTGTGGTCTCTAGCTCCCCAGTATGCTAAGCAGGCATCCTCCTGAGAAGTTACTGCTTCTCACACAGCGATCACAAGGGTCTACCTAACTTGGGTGAGAACCAACAGCCACTACGAGTCCAACCTCAGGGCGGGATGGATAGAGAACACATCCATGGGCCACCGCCACCCGTAGAACCGACTTATTTTAAGACTTTCGGATCAAACTCCTAAACAATAATCCTACTGAACCAATTTTAGGTTAAACCGTCATCAGAAGAGTTGAGATAGGTACACCAAGCGCACTTTTGAAGCGATGGTTGGAGACCAACAGTTTTGTCACACGCGTACCCAGTTCAAGTCAAGTATGAACAATAAATTATATCTAATCACTTACAAAATTAGAATGAAATAATGAAATTCAATTAAGAGAATTCAAGACCTGATGATGAACACAAAGTGTTCGAAACGCGTTAAATAAATCTTCATTTCTGTGGAGGCTTTTGTTTGTTTATCCATTTTACCTCAGAATGAACTTTTAAACTATGAATAAGGGAAGAAAGCTGAGAACAGCTGTAGGTAAGGTCAGTTTGTAGCCCCTGGTTCAAAGAACCTGTGGAAATAAAGCCAATGCAGCCTGTGGTATAGCTGCATGGCCCCCATGGGGGGGGGGGGGGGACTCATATACATACACAGTCGTCATAAAAAAAAAACTAAAGATTTTTCAAAACAAAAACATATAATTCAAATTCTTAAAATAAATTAATTTTTAATTTGCAAATATTACACTTGAAAAATCCGTTAAAAAAAGAGAGATCTCCCCACGTCGATGGACAAAGCGCGAATGAAGCAATGAAGAGTCAACCGATGGAATCTTATACATAATATATAAAAATAATTACCACTTTGAAACTCATTTTGGTATACGTAAAATTCTGAACAATTATATTATCTATGATCATATATTGAACGGATAGCTAGCTATATATGGATTAATTTATCTGTATATACATAATATATAACTTTAAATTACATAAAGCACGACGCAGAAAAATCAATAAAAAACACACTTACGAATTCTCAAATTTCGAACTGTTGATCGTCATCAGGAGAAGACAAGAAGAGAGGATGAAGTGAGAGAGATCCCCCCACGTGGAAGGACGGAGTGTGAATGAAGTAATGAAGAGTCGATCGGTGAGATATTATACATAATATATAAAAAGAATTACCACTTTAAAACTCATTTTGGTATAAAATTCTCCCTACTCTATCTCGCATTTAGGAAGCTTCCATACATAGGAATAATTTGATTATTTATTATCATATATTGAACGGATGGCTAGATATATATGGATTAATTCATAAATAAAAAGATTTCACATAAACACGTAAAATAACAATCAATGATCAAACGACAATATGAAAATGCGAAAACAAGACTAAGATCTTGTTGGGTTTTTGATCTTGGGTTTTTGACTCTGACGAAGACCGCTTTTTACAGTTGAAAGATCTTAGTCTTGTTTTCCCATTTTCATATCGTCATTTGATCATGGATTAATTCATACGATTTAATCAAAATACTAAAACATCAGGTATATATTTTGAAATATTCATTAAAAAAGTAATCAAAACTAATTAAACATTCTTGTTTTGTTTTTTAAAAAAAAAGGACACTTATCTTTGATTCAACCATGCCATAATTGATAAGGCTTTGCTGGAGGAAGGTTATCGAGGGGTTTTTTGTTTACAATTGTTTCTTGGCTGTCGAAAATTCAATCATCTTTGATTTTTTTCAATGGAAACTGAAGTTTTTTTTTTTAAATGAAGTAATATTATTCTGAAATTGTAGTTGATGGTTTGTTTTAATAAGTAAATGACATACCTGTTTGAAATAATAACTTGCTTCCTGGAATCCAGTTAGTTTGAAAATGGGGATTTTTTCTTTTAAACAGGTAGGATAGTGGTTTTGGTTGATTTTAAAATTTTTATTGGAAGCTTTAAGAATGTTTTTTTTTTCATTTCAACTACAAAGTATTTTGTATTAAGAAATGATTCTAATATGGTTTCTACGATTACCGGTGATTTATATCGTAAATGAGTGGTCACTCATTGGAGGCACTCCGTAACATGGTTACTCTCGCAGCTAGTTTAATAGAAGAGGTCTCATATTTTCTTTTTAAAAGCCTGCGCAGGTTTGAAGGTATTACAGGTGATAGCACCGGGCTGCTTGAATGTGACAAAGTGGTGATAAACTTGAGTTTTACGTAAAAAAAGTTCGTAAAATCACACAAATAAAGTTAATATTGAAGTTTCTATAATAAACTGTTCGATTTGTTTAAGTAAAAATAATTTCATAGGGAAACTTATATATAATTTTTGTTAATAACAGTCAAAGAATGAGTCTTGTTGCCTCGTAAATTTCATTAGTCATTCGCTCTGAGTTGTATTCTGGAAAATGGACTCGATCTCAAACCAATTGGGAATTTACTAGGTAAGATGTTTCATTCTTTAATTATAATTTATTTTTATATAAATGACTTTTCCCAGTTACAAAGGCATCGTGTTTTCCTTTAACCTTGACTTTAGTTCTGCTTGTATCTTGGTTAACGGGAAAGTGAGATCAAACGTTATTTTTTACTGTTCGATGTAATTATTAGTGCTAAGAGGAAAGGGGTAAGTTAGCTCAGTGGTTAACGGACTCGCCTCTGGGCTGGTAGTCCAGGGTTCAATTCCCACCTGGTCCTCGATTTATTTACACAGAAGGTGAATAAATTTACGTACGTCGTCCCTCGGAGAAGCGTTGAGCCTTTGATAAGGGGCCAGGTTAGCTCAGTGGTTAACGGACTCGCCTCTGGGCTGGTAGTCCGGGGTTCAATCCCCACCTAGTCCTCGATTTATTTACGCGGGAGGTGAATAACTCTGAGTACGTCGTCCCTCGGAGAAGCGTTGAGCCATTGGTAAGGGGCCAGGTTAGCTCAGTGGTTAACGGACTCGCCTCTGGGCTGGTGGTCCAGGGTTCAATCCCCACCTGGTCCTCGATTTATTTACGCGGGAGGTGAATAAATCTGAGTACGTCGTCCCTCGGAGAAGCATTGAACCATCGGTAAGTGGCCAGGTTAGCTCAGTGGTTAACGGACTTGCCTCTGGGCTGGTAGTCCGGGGTTCAATCCCCACCTGGTCCTCGACTTATTTACACAGAAGGTGAATAAATTTACGTACGTCGTCCCTTGGTGAAGCGTTGAGCTATTGGTAAGGGGCCAGGTTAGATCAGTGGTTAACAGAATCGCCTCTGAGCTGGTAGTCCAGGGTTCAATCCCCACCTGCTCCTCGACTTATTCCTAGGAGAAGCGTTGAGCCATTGGTAAGGGGCCAGGTTAGATCAGTGGTTAACAGAATCGCCTCTGGGCTGGTAGTCCAGGGTTCAAGTCCCCGACTTTATTCGCGGGAGGTGAATAAATCTACGTACGTCGTCCCTCGGAGAAGCGTTGAGCCATTGGTAAGGGGCCAGGTTAGCTCAGTGGTTAACGGACTAGCCTGTGGTTCAATCCCTATCTGGTCCTCGATTTATTTACACGGGAGATGAATAAATCTACGTACGTCGTCCCTCGGAGAAGCGTTGAGCCTTTGATAAGGGGCCAGGTTAGCTCAGTGGTTAACGGACTCGCCTCTGGGCTGGTAGTCCGGGGTTCAATCCCCACCTGGTCCTCGAATAAATCCCCACCTGGGAGGTGAATAAATATTTTAAGAATGTCACTCTTTTGATTTGTCACTCTCTTGAACGGCTCTCCCCTCACAGACAGCTGACTTTTCTGATAGTACATTGTAGATACAAAATGAAATATAACATTACTGACAGATTGTGCATATACAGTGCAAATCCTTAATCGATCCTTTGCCTGGGATATAAAACTTTCGTCTTCTACCAAAACCATCCAATTTTTGTTACAATTTTGTCAATACAAAATCCATAAAAACCTTATTCTAATCCTTTTATTGTAGATGATTCAGCTATTATTAAGGGAATCTTCATAGTATGTTGTTTTAGCACTACGGTGGTTTGGGTCAATGACCGTATAAGTGAAGTGCTACGGTTCTATGGTTCAATGACCGTATGAGTGAATGAAGTGAATGAATCCTGAAGGTGTCGTAACAATGCTTGAAGTGGGGAGGTCATGGTTTAGCATAGTCCATGACATGAATAGCACCATGGCGTAACAGCCATGCTCACTGCTCCATCAGTCATGGCTTGAAATCATAAATACTGAGGCAAATCAGTTTTAACGAATTCCTGAAACTCTATTAACAACAATAAAAGTTACTTAGCCGGGAAATGAAAGAATAACTCTGGGCTTTTCACCAGTACTGGGCGACTATACACATGACGACTTGAAGAAAAGACTTTATAAAAGCCGGTTGTCTGTAAATTGAAGAGCCAGGTAAGCATAACAATTAAAGTTACTTAGCCAGAAATTAAAGAATAACTCTGGGCTTTTCACCAGTAGTGGGCGAATTGAGGAAAGGACTTTATAAAAGCCGGTTATCTGTAAGAAGAGCCAGGTTAGCGTAACAATTAAAGTTACTTAGCCAGAAATGAAAGAATAACTCTGGGCTTTTCACCAGTAGTGAGCGAAATGAGGACAGGACTTTATAATAGCCGGTTATCTATAAATTGTAGAGCCAGGTTAGCGTAACAATTAAAGTTACTTAGCCAGAAATGAAAGAATAACTCTGGGCTTTTCAGCAGTGGTGGGCGACTATACAGTTGGCGAATTGACGAAAGGACTTTATAAGAGCCGGTTATCAGTGAATAACTGATCCTGATTCCCACCTGGTTAAAGTGGAAGACCTACGTTATAGCGTACAGGCAAATTTCTTGCCTCAGGATCGGTAGATCCGGTGTTATAATCAGTAATGTTACTTATTCATTGACTATAAGTAATATAATGCACTGTAAGGGGTTCATAATTGAAGCAATGACACTTAGACAGTGACTAGAGGTAATATAACAGAGAGTAAGTGGTTTTGATTAAGTAATGTTACTTAGTCATTGACTATAAGTAATATAATGCACTGTAAGGGGTTCATAATTGAAGCAATGACACTTAGACAGTGACTAGAGGTAATATAATTGAGTGTAAGTAGTTTTAATTAAGTAATGTTACTTAGTCATTGACTATAAGTATATAATGCACATTAAGGGGTTCATAATTGAAGCAATGACACTTAGACAGTGACTAGAGGTAATATAACAGATAGTAAGTGGTTTTAATTAAGTAATGTTACTTAGTCATTGACTATAAGTAATATAATGCACATTAAGGGGTTCATAATTGAAGCAATGACACTTAGACAGTGACTAGAGGTAATATAACAGAGAGTAAGTGGTTTTAATTAAGTAATGTTACTTAGTCATTGACTATAAGTAATTAAATGCTCAGTAAATTGTTTAGTTTATATTAGTTTCTTGTAGATTTTTAAAAGGAAGGTTCTTTCTTGATTTAAGTTAGCACGGGTTCTAATTGAAGCCAATGACCTTAACTCTAATTAATTAACAGTAGTGGAATTAATAATTTACTTACCAGCTAAATACCTTGTTCATAATGAGAATGAACTTTAAATCTAGATTTAACAAATTTTTTTTTAATGTTTATTACCTTCTTTGAAACACCTATGTTTTTTGTTTAGTTCTTGTAATTTTTAGAAGGGTTTTTCGAAATTTAAATCCGAAATCAATAGATAAACCTGACCTAATCCCAATTATTCGTATGTTCAAAATCCTTCACTTACCACTTCGACCTGCAATTCAGTTTTTATATTAATTTAGGGTTTGAAAACCAATTTTATGTTTATTATTTCGGAAAAAGGGTTGTTTAGCCCAAGGTTGATTTTGCCTTTGACTTTGGAAAATAATGATTTTTGAAGTAAAGGAGTTAAATTTAGTACCCATTTGGTTTTCTGCTTCGTTTTTTTTGGGCTTTGAAAGAATTGATGTTATAACGGAAAAAGGGTTGGGGCCCAAGGTTATCTGTTTGGATTTGGAAAGTAACTGATGTTTTATGAAGTAAAAAGGAGTATTGAGTAGCCCAGTGGCTTGCTGCTCCCTTTGGAATTTCATAGGAAATTAAGGTTTATGGTTGGAAAACGGAGAATAAAAGGAGTATTGGTTTAGCCCAGTGGCTTGCGTGCTCGCCTTTGGGTTTCGATAGTCATTAACGCTATGTGACGAAGAAAAGAGTATTGAGTAGCCCAGTGGCTTGCGTGCTTGCCTTTGGATTTCGATAGTCATTAACGTTATTTGACGAAGAAAGGAGTATTGAGTAGCCCAGTGGCTTGCGTGCTCGCCTTTGGGTTTCGATAGTCATTAATGTTATGTGACGGAGATAAGAGTATTGGTAGCCCAGTGGCTTGCGTGCTCGCCTTTGGGTTTCGATAGTCATTAACGCTATGTGACGGAGAAAAGAGTATTGGTTATCCCAGTGACTTGTGTGCTCGCATTTGGGTTTCGATAGTCATTAAGTTGTGACGGAGAAAGAGTATTGGGTAGCCCAGTGGCTTGCGTGCTCGCCTTTGGGTTTCGATAGTCATTAACGTTATGTGACGGAGAAAAGAGTATTGGTTATCCCAGTGACTTGTGTGCTCGCATTTGGGTTTCGATAGTCATTAATGTTATGTGACGGAGATAAGAGTATTGGGTAGCCCAGTGGCTTGCGTGCTCGCCTTTGGGTTTCGATAGTCATTAACGTTATGTGACGGAGATAAGAGTATTGAGTAGCCCAGTGGCTTGCGTGCTCGCCTTTGGGTTTCGATAGTGATTAACGTTATGTGACGGAGATAAGAAGATTGGGTAGCCCAGTGGCTTGTGTGCTCGCCTTTGGGTTTCGATAGTCATTAACGTTATGTGACGGAGATAAGAGTATTGAGTAACCCAGTGTCTTGCGTGCTCGCCTTTGGGTTTCAATAGTCATTAACGTTATGTGAAGGAGATAAGAGTACTGGGTAGCTCAGTGGCTTGTGTGCTCGCCTTTGGGTTTCGATAGTCATTAACGCTATAAGACGGAGATAGGAGTATAGAGTAGCCCAGTGGCTTGCGTGCTCGCCTTTGGATTTCGATAGTCATTAACGTTATGTGAAAGAGAAAGGAGTATTAGGGAGCCCAGTGGCTTGCATGCTCGCCTTTGGGTTTCGATAGTCATTAACGTTATGTGACGGAGATAAGAGTATTGGGTAGCCCAGTGGTTTGCGAGCTCGCCTTTGGGTTTCGATAGTCATTAACGTTATGTGACGGAGATAAGAGTATTGGGTAGCCCAGTGGCTTGTGTGCTTGCCTTCAACTGGTTGATTCTGGGTTGGTTAACAACTTTTGCCTTTTAGGGTAGCCCTTTGCCAAATGTGCTCGCCTTTGGACTTCGACAATAATTGATGTTATATGACGTAAAATGGAGTATTGGGATAGCCTAGTGGCTTGGATACTCGCTTTTAAACTTCGAACATAATGAATGTGGGTAGCCCAGTGGCTTGTGTGCTCGCCTTTGGACTCATAGATCTTAAGTTTGAACTGACTTAGGACTTCTGGGGTAGTTCTGTGTCTTGAGTGTTCTCCTTTGGACTTCAAAAGTAACTGATGTTATATGAAGGAAGAATGACTATTGGGCTAGCCCAGAGCTTGCGTGCTTTGATATAATCACTCGAGGGATGCAAATATATGAAGACGATATGCAGTCGGTCCCCTAGCCTACACGATGTCAGGCATTCGTTAAAGATCCCCTACTCTAAATACATTTCCCTTTGGCAAATTGTAGCTTCCAAATATAGATATAACCCGGTTATATTCTCACCCACTACTAGAACGGGTGCCAAATAATAAATGAGCCATACTTTCCTCTTCTAGAACACCACTGACAGGTGCAAGCCTATATCTGTAAGTATTGGAGTAAAAAACATTTGACATTCATTTGTTCACGTCTACCTCGGAGAGGATGTTTAGAAGTAGGCTCCGAGACAGTACCTGGTCATGTACTCGTTGAGGAACACCTACTCTAATAATGTTAAGGTTGAAAATTTTTATCATTTTCCTGTTTTATTACAGTGGTTTAGTTTTAGTAAGTGCGTATGTTCCTTTGCACTGTAAGTGTGTTATTTTGATTTCTCTATGTTTCTTTGTCTATATTGAATTATATTTGTCCGTTTTGGATCGTATACCGAACGAAAAAGTGTATATATATATTATATATATATATATATATCAATGATCAAACCACAATAAGAAATGGGTAAACAAGACTAAGATCTTTCAACCATAACAAGCGGTTTTCGTCAGAGTCAAAAACCCAACTGGTTTGGAGTTGGGAGTGGGAGATCAGTTGGGAATTTGGAGTTGGGTTTTTGACTCTGACGAAGACCGCTTGTTACGGTTGAAGGATCTTAGTCTTGCTTTCCCATTTCTTATTGTGGTTTGATTATTGATTGTTATTTCACGTGTTTATGTGAAATCTTTATATATATATATATAAAGATTTCGACTTCCTAGTTCCTTTTTTATTTGTCTCCTTTGCGCAGCACTGCTTTGCCCTCACCCAGTGAGTTCTTCAGTTGACTGTCGTCCCTCCGTTTTTTCCCCCCAACACCCCTTCTCTTTGAAAAGGAGCGTTGGTTTCGTTTATTGAGTTATTTTTTTTTTTTATTTTTTTATTATTATATTATATATATATAATTATATTATATATATATATATATTATTATATATATATATAAATATAACAAAAAAAAGGTCCAGCGGACTTTTTTAAATAAAATAAATTCAAATCGAAGGAAACACACAGAAAAACACGGACATAACTCACATCGATATTTCGACCATCGTCGTCATCAGGAGGTGTGAAGAGAGAAGAGTCCCGCAGGAAGGCAGGGCGGTGACTCCTGCCTTTCTGCGGGACTCTTCGCTCTTCACACCTCCTGATGACGACGATGGTCGAAATATTGATGTGAGTTATGTCTGTGTCTTTCTGTGTGTTTCCTTCGTTTTGAATTTATTATATATATATATATAGATTATAGTTAATGGATGTGGGCCGTATTGCTGACGAGTATAACCTCTGTCTGCATACCATGAACTTTTCAAGGTGATAGTCTTACCCAGGACTTTTCTTTAAGAGTTCGTCGACCTCTGAGAGTTTATACTCGTATAGACAGCAAAATTAGAGGCTGTTGTGTATAGCCTCTAATTATAGTGCATCGTTAGAAAAATAAAACACAAAAAGTTTTCTTGTTTTTCTGAAAGGAGTTAATTTTAACACTGATAAATGCCAATCATGATTTATGGAGTTTCTTTTTTGTTTTTTTTTTAGGAAATGTAGTTTTTTATGAAGTTTAGTCGTGTTTGTTTGCATGCAATACTTCTCCTGTATATATACCCGGATGCATTTTGACCTTGTGTGAAGGAGCTAATGTGCCTGGTGGCCTCTTGTTCTCTGAGCCGGCCGGCTTTAATACATAAAATCTTCAGTCAGCTTGAATATACAATATCTTCAGTCATATTTGATACACAGTAACATCAGTCAGCTCAGATATATATAATCTTCAGTCAGACTGAATATACATAATCTTCAGTCTTATTTAATCTACAATATCATCAGTCAATTCGGATATATATCATCTTCAGTCATATTTAATACAAAGTTCATCGGTCAGCTTGAATATATATAATCTTCAGTCAGCTTGAATATATATAATCTTCAGTCATATTTAATACAAAGTATCATTAGTCAGCTCGGATATATATATATATATATAGGTGTATAATGTAATCGGGATACACCTATTCTATCCAACGGTTGATAAATTATTGAATTTTATATATATATAGAAAATTGTCACAATTACACGTGATATAAATATTCAGGTAACTCACCACAAATTAAAGAAGATAGTCGCTCTAAGGCCTTTCGCTTTCACGTCGTCAGAGAGCAAGTGACTTGCTCTCTGACGACGTGAAAGCGATAGGCCTTAGAGCGACTATCTTCTTTAATTTGTGGTGAGTTACCTGAATATATATATTATATATATATATATATATATAATCTTCAGTCATATTTAATACAAAGTATCATCAGTTAGCTCTAATATACATAACCTTCAGTCAGCTTGAATATACATAATCTTCAGTCATATTATATTCACAATATCATCAGTCAGCTGGAATATACATAATCTTTTGTCAGATTGAATATACATAATCTTCAGTCATATTTAATCCACAATATCATCAGTTAGCTCTAATATACATAAGTTTTCGTCATATTTGATTCACAGTATCATCACACAGCTCGACTATACATAATCTTCAGTCAGCTAGAATATTCATAATCTTCAGTCATATTTCATTCACAGTATCATCGCACAGCTTGAATATACACAATCTTCAGCCATATATGATAGACATTATCTTCAGGCATCTTGAATGTACATAATCTCTAATCAGCTTCATCACACACAGATAAACAATGGTTATCTTTTTACCAGTTTAATAAGTGGAATACAATAACAAAGGATATATATATATTTAATGCATATATATTATTATATATATTATATATATATGTATATATAAATAATATAAATTCAAAAAAGTCCGCTGGACCTTTTCTTTTAATTGTATATATATATATATATATATATATATATATATATAAATCGAATGTTTTCCTTATCTCAACCATATATATTTAACACTATTTTTCTTTTTTATCGAGGTTTGGTCTAGCTTCAATAATCCATTAATACCTAAGCTTAAAGGTGTTGAATTATTGAAACTAGACCAAACCTAGATAAAAAGAAAAATAGTTTTATATATATATATTTATATAGTCAACAGAAAAACATAGTAAAAGAGAATACATAGAAACAGGAATCTATTTCCGTGCCTTAATAACAAGAAACAACAATTAAAATTATCTCTGTGAATCATGTTCATTGAGTTAATTTCAATACCTATTGCTATAATTCTCAGTGCCACAAAGTGTCACGGGTAGTCTAGTAAATAATATTCCAAGAACATAGTTGGTAAACATACTATCAACTATATACTATAGTATGAGTGATATATGTGTAATGGAATAAGATAAGGATCGATTTATATTGCAATCGAATAAAAAAAAAAAGAAAAGATTTATGTTACAACCATCGATGTATTCTTATTGGATGAATATACTGTAGTGAAATCGATTATCTTTAACAATAGCATTTGTTATGATCTGCAAGTCATTCCTTACGACATATCGATCTATTGCATCGAGTAACTTTCTATAGGTGGGATATCTTTTTTTTTTTTTTAAATTGAATAAAAAGAGAGAGGAGATATGCAAGAGAATATTTTGGACACCGCAACGAAATTGTAGAGTTTTTTTCTTTTCTTGATTCAAGGTGACTGATAGAACTAAGATGTTTAATATATTTAGTTGAGATATTATTTTATTTCTTTTATTATTTGAGGGTGACTAGGTTAGGTTGCAGTGGCAGTCCCACAAGGGAACATACGTAGGCCAAGCATTGGCCCTTTGTGATACCACACAATGAAGATTGATTCTACAGTGGGAGTCCTAAATTTTGCCTAACTCAAGTGTATTTAGAGTAGGGATCTTTAACGAGTACCTGACATCGTACAGGCTCGGGACCGACGGTTTAACGTCCTTCACGAGGGACGACGTGCTCAGATTTATTCACCTCCCGCGTGAATAAATCGAGGGCCAGGTGAGGATCGAACCCCGGTCCTATCAGTTCAGAGGTGAGAACATAACCACTGAGCTAGCCTGGCCCCCACAGGGTGACTATAGTACTGCGTCTTAAAAAAAAAAAAAAAAACTATTGTACTTCCCCTCTTCTGTACTAAAGTACCCCAGCAGTTAGCTTCAACGCCTCCAAGAAGCTCAGCACTTTTGCTGGTTCCAGCGGGAAATGTTTTTCTATGGTTTTGTTGAGTGTCCCGAAGCACCTGCCTCTCTGCAGCAAAGTTGCCTTACAAGTTATCAGCAGGTGCAATGGTGTTTCTTCCTCTTTACAGAATCTGTAGAAACCATAATTGATAATGCCCATTCAGTCTTCACACTTTTTCTGGATAAAGTACTTCCTTTCTCCTTCTTCGGGACAGTCTTCTTCGGGTCCTTAGGTGCACTTGTGGGAGGTTCCCACTCTTTAGCGCTTTTGGACCCTCTGCGCTTCCGGAGGATGGTCTCCAGACTTCCTTTTCCTTATAGGTGAAAATCCCTGAAGCTCTGTCGGTGGTATTTTGTCCGCTCCGGCAGTGCACCGCATAACGGAGTAAGGCTATTTAATCAAGGAGGTCGCCTGGTACCCTTGAGGCTCCGTTCATAATATAGTAACCCCTGTATCATCCATTCTTTGACACTGATCACATAACACCTTAGATTAGGGCTGACATAAAAGGAGAGGATTTGGGGATTAGGAAGGTTGTGAAACGAAGGTGGTCAGGTACAGCCTCTGATCACCTTCTCCTCCTCTTTCGTTTGTCCCTGCATATAGCAGGTAAACAGGGTAGCCTCGTTGATCGAGAAAAGAAAACATTTAAACATGAATGTCCCAATAAAACAAATACGATCATTAAATTAATCCTTATTGATTGTACACAATCAAATTGCTTATCAAAATAAATCAAAAATTCCTATTGATTGCCAACAAGTTTGATGTCTTCTGATAAAAAATTGAGTGTATACCACTCCAAAAAAAATTTTTTTTTTGCCTTCTTTTATCTCTATACTTATAAAACTCTGATGTTCTTGCTTAAATGTTTTCACACAAGTGAAAAATGGAATATCTGTTAATAATAGTTTATGATAAAAAAAAATTGAGTGTATACCACTCTAACTTTTTTTGCTCTCTTTAATTTTCAAGATCAATAACTTGAATTGATGTTTCATTTATTTAAGCCATAAAATAATGGTTTTTTTTTTAGTTTTAAATGATTTTTATTCAAAAAAAAATATTATTTTTAAAAAACTAATATTTTTATAATATTAAAACTATATTAATAATATTAAAATTATAATATAAAAATATTAAAACTAAGTTTATTATTTTTAAATATACATACTGTTTGTATAGATTGAATCATGTTAAGCATAGTATATCAAAAGCTTGGGCCATATAAGACTCTGTTCCGTGCTTAATAACAAGAAACAATGATTAAAATTATCCCTGTCAATCATGTTCAGTGAATTTATTTCAATAACTATTGTTATAATCTCTGAGTGACACAAAGGGTCACGGGTATCTAGTCTAGTATAATATATTATATATATATATATATATATATATATATATACAGATTCAGAGCAAGGGTTCTCGAGGATTTTGGTCAATAAAATTCCTCGAGAACCCTTGCTCTGAATCTGGATAAATCAGTGGTCGAGAAGCTACATCAGTATATATATATATATATTCACTGATAAAACGAAATACGATCCAAACTGGACACAATACGAGTTCGAGATTAAGAAAGAGCAACACACAAAGTAGGGAAACACACTTACAGACTCAAATTTTCGGGTAATCCGTCTTCAGGAGAAAAGAGAAAGAGAGACCAAGCACGTTGTAGACGCAACGGCAAGTAACCCAAGATATATCTTCTCTTTTCTCCTGAAGACGGATTACCCGAAAATTTGAGTCTGTAAGTGTGTTTCCCTGCTTTGTGTGTTGGTTGCTCTTTGTTAATCTCGAACTCGTATATATATATATATATATCAATGATCAAGCCACAATAAGAAATGGGAAAACAAGACTAAGATCTTTCGCCCTCTTGTTACGGTTGAAAGACCTTAGTCTTGTTTTCCCATTTTCTTATTTTAGCTTGATCATTGATTGTTATTTCACGTGTTTATGTGAAATCTTTATATATATATATACACTTTAATACAGAGAAAAGAACACAGAAAGACACTACAGAACTCACTTCGATATTTCGACATCCGTCGTCATCGGGAAGAAGTGCGAAGTACTCGCGTTGAGAAGCAAACTGCTACTCAGTTTGGAGTAGCAGTTTGCTTCTCAACGCGAGTACTTCGCACTTCTTCCCGATGACGACGGATGTCGAAATATCGAAGTGAGTTCTGTAGTGTCTTTCTGTGTTCTTTTCTCTGTATTAAAGTGTTTATTGTCCACACGGACCTTTCATTTTATTCGAAGTTATATATATATATATATATATAAAATAAATTCAAAACGAAGGAAACACACAGAAAGACACAGACATAACTCACATCGATATTTCGACCATCGTCGTCATCAGGAGGTGTGAAGAGCGAAGAGTCCGGCAGTAAGACAGGGCGGTACTCCTGCGGTTATTTTAAAAAAGTCCGCTGGACGGTTTCTTTTAATTGTATATATATATATATATATATATATATCTTGAATCATGTTAAGAATACTATATCAAAAGCTTGGGTCATATAAAAATCTCTTTTCGTGCCTTAATAACAAGAAACAATGATTAAAATTATCCCTGTCAATCATGTTCAGTAAATTTATTTCAATAACTATTGTTATAATTTCTGAGTGACACAAAGGGTCATGGGTAGTTTAATGTATTAATAAGACAGTATACCGGTGGAATAAACAATAATAACTTTTGCCACTATTCCAACTTGAGTTTCAATCCACATGTACCTTCTTCAAGTTCACTGACCTGAGCCCAAGCGTCTCTTTGTCGAGACAGGTCAATGTTTATCTTCCCAGAACACGTTCCTCTTTAAGAATGCCTTGTAATTCCTTTGTTCTCGTCCCCTCCCCCTCCCCTTAACACCTCTCTAGATTACATGTGATTGGACAATTCAAACATTCAATCTAGTCCCCCCCTCCATCCCACAATCAAACTTCAATTTACATTGAGTCATTATCAAAACTAAAGGACATTTTCTTTTTCTTTTGTTCAATTATATAGACGAAATACAAGTCAGCATATTAAAATGATTTATTTAGGGTTTTTTTTTGTTGCAAGGTTGGTAACATTGATTTGTCTTCTTATAATGGCAACAAGTGATCTTGTCATTGTAAATATACAAAAAGAGTTAGGATAGGTTCGGATACACACCTACACTGCGCATCCACGAACAACAAATACCCGTAACAAATTCCTTTAGGTACCTTGGCGTTACCATTGACCAAAAACTGTCCATAAACAACCATGTGAGCTGCAAACTTGGCAAGGCTCACATTATTACGATTTATTTATTATTTATTACGATCTGACTCTGGTCTCTTCCTTCGGACCAGGGTGAACCTCTACAAGGCACTTTTAAGGCCAATCGTCGCGTACGGGGTTAAGAGCCTGGGCTAAGCCAGCGGGTAAGTTGATGAGAAACGCACTTATGCGTTTCGACTTATCCTGGGCGCACCTCTGCTAAGCAACGAACGAGTTCCTGCATAGGGAAGTCAAGCTAGAGCGACTCTCCAGGTTTGTCCGCAGGTTGGGCAGGAAAGAGGATAAAAGAAATGCCACTTCAACCAACCCTCTGCAAAGAAGATAGGAGAAATGCCGATTCGGCCAACCCTCTGATTGCGGCCATTCAGGGGCTTTTACCCGAAGACGTCGCAGATGAGAAGGAGGCTGGGATGACCAGAGCTGCGACTCCGACTCCTACAGCCAACGACCCAGCAGGTTGACGTTGGCCAACATCTGTGATGTTCTACATTTCACATTGGTTTTTTATTATTAATAGTATTATTATATTATTATTATTTGTAGTAGTATTATTATATTATTAGTCTTATTATTATTATTTTAACATTAACATTATCATTAATTCTATTAGTACTAGTATTACAGATAAATTATTATTTTTATTATCATTGCTGTATTATTAATATTGTTATTATCATTGTTATTATTATTATTATTATTGTTATTATTATTATTATTATTATTATTATTATTATTGTTACTCATTATTAGAAATTAATTAGTTATAGCTTATAATTATCATTATAATGGACGAAGGGGAAAAAGCCCGGTGGAGAGGACCTAGTCCTCTCTGTACAGCTACCCCAGTATTTATAACTGGAACTTGTTCCCAATAAAGAATTTATTCATTCATATTCATTCATTATTCAACCAACCCTCTGATTGCCACCATTCAGGGTTTATTACTCACTGAAGTGATGCAGGAGGAAGAGGCTGGGATGGGCAGAGCTGCGGCTGATATGGACAACAACCCAGTAGAGGACAGGTAGTGGGCCTATGTTGACGCTGTCCTGCACCGGAGCCGGGGGAGAAGACGAGGAACAGCTTCTCAAAGGGAAGAAACGTACTTCTTAATATTATTTATGGTATTGTTATTATCATTTTTATTATTATTATAAAATCATTATTATTATTAGTATTATTATCACTTTGTTACTATTATTATTAATATTAATATTATTATTGTTCTTAATACTACTATATAACATTAATTAATTAATACTGTATTAACATTATACCTATACTATTATTATTATTGTATCTTTTATGTACAAAGGGGAAAAAGCCTGGTGGAGAGCACCCAGTGCTCTCCGTATGGCTACCCCAGTCTTGTATACCTTGGGCATAAAGTCCTTAATAAAGAAATTTTCATTCGGATAGCTTAGTCGCTTTTGTGCTCCCCCCTGAACTGGTAGAACCGGGGTTCAATACCCACAAAAATTAAGCAACTCAGTATTCTATTACAAGACAGGATGATAAAATTACCTTGTTCCTAAACATTAGAGACAAAAATCACTTAATCAACTGGGAATAAGCAAAGAAGTTGGTATTTACGTCATGTGAAAGAAGAAGAAACATTGTTGAAAGCGCCCTCATAAAAGGCTTTTCTAAGAGCTTAGTCAATACTAGGCCAGACCTTTTTAAATTAAATGAATTTCTAATTGAAGGAATCGTTAAACAAATCAAGACTATATCTGGTATAATAGGAAAAATACTGTCAATGATGCCAATCTTAATCCAACTTTAAATCAAAGTTCATAACCTGCCTACAACTTGTATTCCCTTGCTCTCTGACGACGTGATAAACGAAAGGCCTCAGAGCGACTATCTTCAATCATTTGTGGTGAGTTACCTGAATATTTATATCACGTGTTATTGTCACAATTTTGTAAATATATATATATATATATATAACCGATGAAATAATATATCGACCGTTTGATAGAATAGGTGTGTTCTCTAATCGGGGTTCGGTCAATTTTCCAGCGTAAAAAATCAAACTCTCGTTGCCAACGTTTCGGTTTTATTTAAAACCTTTATCATACGCCTAATTTCAGAAGCCTATGAAAAAGGTTTTAAATAAAACCGAAACGTTGGCAACGAGAGTTTGATTTTTTACCCTGGAAAATTGACCGATCCCGATTAAATAACACACCTACTATATATATATATATATATATATATATTATATATATATATGATGAAACAACAATATGAAAATGGGACAACATGACTAAGATCTTTCAACCGTAACAAGCGGTCTTCGTCAGAGTCAAAAACCCAACTGACTCTAGTTCTGGGCAGTTTCGAATCCTTCCTATACCAACGTTTCGATGTATTTGTGCAACATCATCAGGGTTAAAATTAGAGTAAGACCATAATACTTTTAACAAAACAATCTACAATCTACTTAGAGAACTAAATTATTGACAAGAACACAGAAATACAACAGGTTATTTTACAATTAGAGTTGTTATTCTAAGTATACATCTATTTAACGTTGGCCTAAGAAGAAGTTTATTTTCTTTTATATGACCTAGCCCTCAAAAATAAAACTTACCTAATACAATAAAATAGAAGAGGTCAAGAACAATTTTTTGAGAATACACACATACACACACACACACACACACATTATATATATATATATATATATATATATATATATATACGTTTCACGATGAATCACAAACACAGAACTAAGGAACAAACACACTTACTGTCTCTAATTTTCGGTTGAACCGTCATCAGGAGAGTTGAGAAAGAAACACCAAGCGCACTTGTGAAGAGACGGTTGGGTCTCCTACCACCTCTGTACCAGTGCTCTTGGTTTCCCTCTCTTATATCTCCTGAAGACGGTTCAACCAAAAATTAGAGACTGTAAGTGTGTGCTTTTAATTTCTCTATGTTTCTTTATGTACATTGAACTATATATATTATATATATATTTTTTTTGAGATTTATTGAGGGTTTTTGGTCTAATATTCAAAAAACTTCGTTGCCAACGTTTCGATATATATTTATATCATCTTCAGGGCTAAAAACATTGTTACATTTAGCACGATTATTACAACAAAACTAGTCTATTGTTTGCTATTATGTACATGGTCAACAAAAATTGAAAAATTACAATGGTAAAACTATAGATTTAAGAATGGAGAAAGTGTATTAGAGAAATCGAGAGATTCAGTAGAAAAGTTGTGAAACTAAAAATAGGGCATACAATTTAACAAGACATATATATATATATATATACTTTTTCGTTGGAAATACTATCCAAAACAGACAAATATAGTTCAATATAGAAATAGAAACATAGAGAAATCAAAAGAACACACTTACAGTCTCTAATTTTCGGTTTGAACCTCTTCAAGAGAGATAAGAGAGGGAAACCAAGCGCACTGATTCAGAGACGGTTGGAGACCGTCTACTACTTATATGCGTTTGGTTTCCCTCTCTTATCTCTCCTGAAGACGGTTCAAACCAAAAATTAGAGACTGTAAGTGTGTTCTTTTGATTTCTCTACGTTTCTTTATCTATATTGAACTATATATCTATATATAAAGATTTCGCATAAACACGTGAAATAACAATCAATGTTCAAACCACAATAAGAAATGGGAAAACAAGACTAAGATCTTTGAACCGTAACAAGCGGTCTTCGTCAGAGTCAAAAACCCAACTGAGACCCTCAGTTTTTGACTCTGACCAAGACCTCTTGTTACGGTTGAAAGATCTTAGTCTTGTTTTCCCATTTCTTATTGTGGTTTGATCATATATATATATATATATTATATATATATATATATATATATATGGATTAATTTACCACAATGAAAACAAATTTTTGAAACAATGCTCTAAGGCCTTTCGTTAACACATCGTCAGAGAGCAAGTGAACTAAAAAAGAGAGGACGAAAAGAGTGCCTTGTTCATGCACATAAGAAACAGTAATCATGTGATTAACTGGAATGAAGCAAATGAATTAATATACGTGTCTTCAGAAAGAAGAAGAAATATCGTGGAAAGTGCGCTCATAATGAACTTTTATGAGAAGTTGATGAACAATAGCCTAGGACTCTACAAATTAGATGAAGTTTTGATTAGCGGGATAATTAAACAGATGAAGACTTCATCATTAAACACATTCAGGGTTGCCATCAATTCTGGAAATTTCAATCAGCCAAGTTAACAAGTATTTATTGTTTTTTTTAGTTCACTTGCTCTCTGACGATGTGTAAACGAAAGGCCTTAGAGCATTGTTTCAAAACATTGTTTTTCATTGTGGTAAATTAATCTATCTATTATATCAAGTGTTTATTTTGATTATTATTTATCATATTATTATATATATATATATATATATATTATATATATATTATATATAACTTTATATTACACAAAACACGACACAAAAAGAGAATAAAAAGAACACTTACAGAATTCAATATTTCGAACTGTTGTTCGTCATCAGAGAGTAGACTAGAAGAGAGATGAAGTGAGAGAGATCTCCCCACGTCGAAGAACGGAGCGCGAATATATATATAGACTATATAGATAGACTAGAAGAGAGGATGAAGTGAGAGAGATCTCCCCACGTCGAAGAACGGAGCGCGAATATATATATAGACTATATAGATAGACTAGAAGAGAGGATGAAGTGAGAGAGATCTCCCCACGTCGAAGAACGGAGCGCGAATATATATATATATATATATATATATATATATATATATATGATTCGATGCGATGTTGACCAATGGGAGTAGAGTTACAGGTCCAAGCGTAAGGTCCCAGTTGCCCGCTGCTCAGCAAAAAGCCTTTGCGTTCTGCCAATAGGTATGTACCAATAGGTACAGTCCCTCTGTGTTAAATGATGTTTGGTGTTCAAACATCATTTAACACAGAGGGACTGTGCAACCTCTATACCTATTGGCAGAACGCAAAGGCTTTTTGCTGAGCAGCGGGCAACTGGGACCTTACGCTTGGACCTGTAACTCTACTCCCATTGGTCAACATCGCATCGAATCATATTCCTTTCCCCGGACAACCCATAGAAAATATATATATATATATATATATAGAGAGAGAGAGAGAGAGAGAGAGTGAGAGAGTGAGTGACACTAAAAGAATGTTCTAAAATACGACCCCTTGAAGACTAGATAGGTGATAATCACATGTGATTGTTTGATATGAATGTCTAGTTAACTAGATAGTAAGATAAAAGAACTTACATAGATGTCTGCCCATACGCTGAACTGTCTATAACATCCAAGCAAGGCGATATATATCCTGAAAGCAATCTCTGCCCCACAACGCCGTTCATCACAAGACTGTCTATTATCATAAGACTATGGTAAGAAATTATAGCTAAATAACCACTTAAGTGGCTATTCTGTATGGGCTGTCACGAGCTGTATTCACATCAACATACTGACGTGAATATGCTAATAAGTTTTTCATACACTTGTATTGGCAACACTGTAGAATCATCTTTCTTTCTCTTCAATAGAAGGCAATAGAGAACATATCACTATTTATAGTAAATATAGTGATTAACTTGATTGGAATATCCTTGTAAAATTATTTACGACGCTTTAAGATAGATGAGGACTGCAGGACTGTCAAAGGATACTTGCTTCAATCAACGATTTCTTTTTACAGGTGAGTATTCATTTTTCAGGAATTCAAAATTAAGAACGCATAGAGCACCACCTTCATATATTTACAGCAATATGCATTAAAACAGGTCATAAAATCTTATCACATCCATAAAACAGGCTATTTATATTAACATCAATTATTGGTATTATATATATATATATATTAGTGTACTTCGGTAGCAGTCCTTCTTTTATACATGATTGGTTATACACAACTGAATATTGTCGGTCGATGATCTTCTTCTCCAACTTTTCAAGTTTGCGAAAAATTAATTTTTCGTTGTGAGAACAACGGTTCAGGGAGTGAATTCTTCTTGTCGACGCGTTTCGACTATGACGCTTCGACATTTTCAACGCGTCTTGAAAATGACTGCAGAAGACAGTCGAAACGCGTCGACAAGAAGAATTCATTCCCTGAACCGTTGTTCTCACAACAAAAAATTAATTTTTCGCAAACTTGAAAAGTTGGAGAAGAAGATCATCGACCGACAATATTCAGTTGTGTATAACCAATCATATATATATATATATATATATATATATATATATATATATATATATATATATATATATATATATATATATGGGGTATATATATATATATACATGCACATAAGCGGTTATTCAGGATTTTGGTCATAAAACATACAACTCCTATTGAGGATTTTATGACCAAAATCCTCAATAACCCCTTATGTGAATGTGAAATATCAGTGGTCGAGAAACTATATCTATATATATATATATATATAAAATAAATTCAAAACAAAGGAAACACACAGAAAGACACAGACATAACTCACATCGATATTTCGACCATCGTCATCATCAGAAGGTGTGAAGAGTCCCGCAGGAAGGCAGGGCCGCCCTGCTTTCCTGCAGGACTCTTCGCTCATCACACCTCCTGATGACGACGATGGTCGAAATATTGATGTGAGTTATGTCTGTGTCTTTCTGTGTGTTTCCTTCGTTTTGAATTTATTTTATTTAAAAAAGTCCTCTGAAACGTTTCTTTTAATTGTATATATATATTTTTTACTTTTACATATATATATATATATATATATATTATATATATATATATATATACCATACATAATGCAGCATGCACGACATTAGAGAACCTTTCTACAAAGGTAACCAAGTATGAAATTGCCATAAATTTTTTAAAAATATATGTATATATATATCTTGATTTGTTTTCTTGACCCAATATTTATTAGATATAATTTTTTTTTTTTGAGTTGAGGTCTAATTATTTGAATCTAATCCTATTGCCGACGTTTGACATATTTTTGTCATCTTCATGGCTACAACATGTTCGTTTTACAATTAATAATATTAGTAGTGCTAATTGTAAAACAAACATGTTGTAGCCCTAAAGATGGCATAAATTTATGTCGAAACGTCGGCAAAAGGACTAGTTCCAATCATTAGACCTCAACCCTCAAAAAAATTATATTATATATATATATATATATATATATATATATATATATATTTGTGTATGATGGCAGCAGATCTTCTTTCAAACATGTATTATTAAAGTTGGCAGCAGCTTCTGCTTTGACCAATTTATGGCTGATTTTTTCTAGTTTAATCACTAGTTTACGGTAACTCTCGGGTATTTTCCAGAGGAGTTCTGGTAACGACATGAAGGTAAACACTAAACACTTTAAAACTTTATTCTAACACTATAATTTACGACTTAATCTAAAACACAAGCTTTCGGCTTACATTAGCCATCTTCAGGTAAAAATCTATAAACTAAAATTATAATCAAAACTAAGGCTATGGTATAGAGAACAACTAACTATGGTACAGTTAACAACTAACTAACGAAACAAAGTATGGCGAAGGGAGGGAGGTGTAGGTGGGAGGGCCTGTGTAGGCATGCAGGGCACTGAACCCATCTACCTGTGTCGTGTCCCTTCACCTATCTCTTACAAACTATATAGGTGATAGTATCACCTATTGATATATATTGATATATTGATATATAAATATATTGGTATTGATATATTGGCATACAATCAATACAATCGGTATTGATATATATATATATATATATTGATATATTGATATTGATTCGCGCTCCGTTCTTCGACGTGGGGAGATCTCTCTCACTTCGTCCTCTCTTCTAGTTTACTCCTGATGACGAACAACAGTTCGAAATATTGAATTCTATAAGTGTTCTCTTTATTCTTTTTTTTGTGTCGTGCTTTGTGTAATTTAAAGATATATATATATATATATATATATATATACACTTTTTTTCGTTGGAAATACGATCCAAAACGGACAAATATAGTTCAATTTAAACAAAGAAACATAGAGAAATCAGAAGAACACACTTACAGTCTCTAATTTTCGGTTTGAACCGTCTTCAGGAGAGATAAGAGAGGGAAACCAAGCGCACTGGATCAAAGGGTCTCCAACCGTCTCTGATCCAGTGCGCTTGGTTTCCCTCTCTTATCTCTCCTGAAGACGGTTCAAACCGAAAATTAGAGACTGTAAGTGTGTTCTTCTGATTTCTCTATGTTTCTTTGTTTAAATTGAACTATATATATATATATATATATATATATATATATATATATATACCAGAATTAAAAGAACGTTCCAGCGGACTTTTTTAAAATAAAAATAAATTCAAAACGAAGGAAACACACAGAAAGACACAGACATAACTCACATCGAAATATCGATGTGAGTTATGTCTGTGTCTTTCTGTGTGTTTCCTTCGTTTTGAATTTATTATATATATATATATATATATATAAAGTCTAAACCAGAAGGAAAATGAAACACAAAAGAAATAAATACTCTGAGGCACCCTACCCAATGTCACTTTGGATACATACCCACCCAAACTCACACGCGTAGACATCATTGAAAAAACTTCATAAAACGACTTCTGGGACCTTAAAACATATAATTCCGTCAAAAAAATGGATTTTTTTCATGATCACTATACTTTACTTATAGTAAAGTAAAAATAGTGTTTAGATCACTCCAGATGTATTTATCAAACCAACAAGACATAAGTATATCTTTGAACAAACTACAATATAAAATGGGAAAACAAGACTAAGATCTTTCAACTGTTACAAGCGGTTTTCGTCAGAGTCAAAAACCTAACAGACTGTAAGGTTACAAACGTGTTTATGTGAAATCTTTTTATTAAGTATGTCTTTGTATATAGTCATTGTATTTAAAGAAATTCAGACAGAACGTTCAGGCTGATTCAGTGAAAATAATATGACAGCAGAAGTTAGCAAAGGAAATAGCTGCGGAAATACTCCTATTTGAACAGTCTGAAATACTTCCTGTCATTAATGTTACTAAAAAGTAACAAACTTTGGTTATGTAAACGTTTAATATTGTCAATGTTATTATATTAATCAGAAATATAGACTGTTCGTGCTAATATGCCGTATTTTCCGGACTATAAGTCGCTCCGGAGTACAAGTCGCTCCGGAGTACAAGTCGCTCCGGAGTACAAGTCTCTCCGGACTAGAAGTCGCATTCCACGACTTTATCAGCCATAAAAAGCATAATAAAGAAGAAAGGAACTATATAAGTCACTCCGGAGTACAAGTCGCATTCCACGACTTTATCAGCCATAAAAAGCATAATAAAGAAGAAAGAAACTATATAAGTCACTCCGGAGTACAAGTCGCATTCCACGACTTTATCAACCATAAAAAAGCATAATAAAGAAGAAAGAAACTATATAAGTCACTCCGGAGTACAAGTCACATTCCACGACTTTATCAGCTATAAAAAGCATAATAAAGAAGAAAAGAACTATATAAGTCACTCCGGTGTACAAGTCGCATTCCACGACTTTATCAGCCATAAAAAGCATAATAAAGAAGAAAGAAACTATATAAGTCACTCCGGTGTACAAGTCGCATTCCACGACTTTATCAGCCATAAAAAGCATAATAAAGAAGAAAGGAACTATATAAGTCACTCCGGAGTACAAGTCGCATTCCACGACTTTATCAGCCATAAAAAAGCATAATAAAGAAGAAAGAAACTATATAAGTCACTCCGGAGTACAAGTCACATTCCACGACTTTATCAGCCATAAAAAGCATAATAAAGAAGAAAGTAACTATATAAGTCACTCCACAGTACAAGTCGCATTCCACAACTTTATCAGCCATAAAAAGGATTGGTTGGAGACCCAACCGTTTCTGTACCATGGGTTTTTGACTCTGACTAAGAACCCTTGTTACGTTGGACATACCTTAGTCTTCTTATTTTCATTTCTTATTGTGGTTTGATCACTGATTGTTTTTTACGTGTTTGTTGTGAAATATTTTTTATATATATAAAATATATATATATATATATATATATATGATCAAACCACAATAAGAAAATGGGAAAGCAAGACTAAGATCTTTCCCATTTTCTTATTGTGGTTTGATCATTGATTGTTATTTCACGGTTTATGTGAAATCTTTATATATATATATATAAAGATGACTTACTTGATTACTGTTGTAGGATCTGGTACATTGGTCATTGTAGGAGTTTATTGGGAGAAATGAACTGCTGCCTGAAACAAAAAAAATGTATATATTAGAATCATCGTAGAAAATATTTACCAATATCGACGAAACATTGGCTTAAAAGTGATACATTGCGACGTGTTTGATGCTCGACCATACCTTCGCAAATAAAATAGTTTATACATGATATAGTTAACGAAAAACAAATAGTTTGGTTGAAACCCAGTAGATTTTGTTATGTCAGCATTTGTTCCTGTTTTACAAAATGTATTGATATCTGGCATGGTCGTGTCCATGTTCAAGAATTACATTGATCATTAGCATGGTTGTGACCTTTTTCAAAAATGGTATTGATCACTAGTATGGTATTCACTAGGTTCAAGAGTGGTCGTGTCCATATTCAAGAATGGTATTGATCACTGGCATGGTCCTGTTCATGTTCATGAATGGCATTTATCACTAGCATTGTCCTGACTATGTCCAAGAGTGGTACTAATTACTGGCATGATCGTATCCATGTTCAAAAATGACACTGATGAATGGCATTGTCGTGACCATGATCAAGATGGCATTGATCACTGTTATGGTCGTGTCCATGTTCTAGAATAGCATTGATCATTGGCATGATCGTGCCCATGCTCAAGAATGGTATTGATCACTAGCATGGTCGTATGGATGTTTAAGAACAGCATTGATCACTATATGGTCGTGTCCATGTTCAAGAATTGCATTGATCACTGGCATAATCGTGTCCATGTTGTCCCATGTTCAAGAATGATATTGATCATAGGCATGGTCGTATCCATATTCAAGAATAGCATTGATCACTGGCATGGTCGTCTCCATGCTCGAAAATGCCATTGACCATTGACATGGTCGTAACTATGATCACTTCCATTGTCCTGTCCCTCGCTAGCTAACCTTTGTCCTTATTGTACAAAATACAATGACCAACGCACTGCAATACCCGTTGTAATTAGCACTTCCATATCATTAACCTGGAGTCAATAAGTTAATGTCTGTTCTCTTTTATTTATTTTTTTGGGTTTACATTATTACATAGTATGCATTTATTACTTTACTATAAGTAAAGTATAGTGAACGTGAAAAAAAAATCTCGAGATTTTGACGGAATTATATTTTTTGAGGTCCCAAAAGACGTTTCATGAAGATTTTCAATTATGTCTGAGTGTGGATGTAGGTGGGTCGGTGAGTGTGTTAGCATTGTTTGTTACCCCGCTACAGTTCAGAATCTTTGCTGGATGAAGTTGATAGTTTACACAAAAATTGACCTCATAGTGTACATAAACCCAGTTGTTTGGGAGCAATTATGCATGATAGCAAAGTCACTTTTTTTCGTATATTTTTCGTTTATTGCATTAGTAACCTCAAAGATAAGACCATATTTTTAAAACTCTTAGAATTAATAGTTTAGGGGAAAAAAATATAATTTAAAAACTTTTTTGGCAAAAAAGTGACTTTGCTATCATGCTTAATGATGATCTGAAAAATATATTCAGAATTTTAAAACAACAGGAAATATTCATTTTACAATAAAATGTAAAAAATTGTACTCATATTTCAATCTCAAAGCTTGTGAGAGCGATACAAGTCATACCGTTAGATGGATCAAAATGAAAGTATGCCTAAAAATAGAACATTATGGTGAGGAAGAGATGATATAATTTTTTTCAAAATTACATTCGCCGAAGGGTGTTACAGTACGATTTCTGTTTTCAAAAAATGTTTTTTGACGCTAAACGGCTCATTAAAAAATCTTGAAAATTTGACCAGAAATGGAACAAAAAATAAGCAATTCATAAAAAAAAATAATGAAGTTTCGATTACGGGAAAGAGCAATAACGCTATAAAAACTGTTTGTTTATTCTAGACTAAGAGATCAGCTGCTATACTTGTCGAATTTTTTATATTTTTTTACATTATTTACATTGACTTAGAATTTTTGTTTAATGAATTCACCGAACTAATATAATGTTTAAAGGTATAATGAAAATGTTTAAACGATTTAAGGACTTGTATGTGATGTATGAAGAATAAAATTCTTATATGTAAAAAATCAACAACAGTAGAGCATATGCACATATAATTTCTGATCCTTTTTAAAGTATGATGGGTTTGTCTAACAAAATGTTCTAATCAATCTATATGTTGCACCATTCTACAAAGGTTAATATCAGATGCTGATTTTTTTACGTTTATGAATAACATTATTATTGGGTAATATTGAAGTTTTTGAAATGCACTTTTACGTCCTATAGAAGGGCTTCTATGTTTTTTTCTAATTTCCAGTTTTTTCACTATTCTAATCTAATGGTTTATACCATTATTTCTAAAAATTTCAATCTTCTAGTTTTTAAATTTAAAATTATACAGAGAAGTTGGCTTTGAACCAGATTTAAGAACGAAAAAGTGGCTAATTACCAATATATTTTTTCTCAATATACATTTATAGCAAACTTATAACAGAGTACATCACGTGGGAAAAAATAACATTCGCTGAGACTAAATTGGTTTTTTATGATTTTTGACTAAGGGAAAGAAAAGTGAGTTTTTAAAAACCCTAGCATGCCATAAAATTTCCAGTATAATAATTTTATAGAAGACCAAAAATATAGAACATTATGCAGAAATAAAAAAAAAATCTTTTTAAAAATGATTATTTTTAAATCATTTAAAAATAATAAATGAAATTATCCTACATCCTTATATTAAAAATTATCTGAAAGAGACAATTTTTCTTACATGTTTATGACATTTCAGACAAAAACTTTTTAATGTTTTTAAAATACTTAAAATAGTTTCAAGTTCTAAATGGGAAAATTTGACTTAATTTTTAAATGTAGAAGGAGGTCAGATAAACTATGTAAGAGATCCACTGGCTATTGGAGCAAAAGCCATGCTCTCTTGTAGGAAATTATTTCGTATAAGCAAATTTTCACTTTGGCTTTTCACAATGTTATTACTGCTGTATTTATACTAATGATTGTATACCCATTAATTGTGTGACATACAAAAAGGGCTTATATATTGATAAGTGGATCAAACACTATCTGTACTACCTCAGAAATGAAAGACTAACAAACAACTCCCATTTAGACGATTATATTATGCTTAAATGAAGCATTATATATTATATACCCAAGAAGTTTGATATTAAGTTTACTTATAGTAAAGTTGAGTGTAGGCTGCTTCAGATTTTCATTGACATGGTCGCGTCCATGCTCGAAAATGCCATTGATCACTGGCATGGTCGTAACTATGACCACTGGCATTCCCTGTCCCTCGCTACGTAACCTTTGTTTTTATTCCACACGTGTTCAGGTACTAATGTCGTGTTCATTAATAATTCTTTTTAATTGGCACTTCCCGATCATTGACCTGTAGTCAGTAAGTTAATGTCTGTACACTTTTATTTGGTGTTTTGTGTTTACTTTATTACGTGGTATGCATTGATCATTGACATGGTCACGTCCATGCTCGAAAATGCCATTGATCACTGGCATGGTCGTAACTATGACCACTGGCATTCCCTGTCCCTCGCTACGTAACCTTTGTTTTTATTCCACACGTGTTCAGGTACTAATGTCGTGTTCATTAATAATTCTTTTTAATTGGCACTTCCAGATCATTGACTTGGAGTCAGTAAGTTAATGTCTGTACACTTTTATTTGGTGTTTTGTGTTTACTTTATTACGTGGTATGCATTGATCATTGACATGGTCACGTCCATGCTCGAAAATGCCATTGATCACTGGCATGGTCGTAACTATGACCACTGGCATTCCCTGTCCCTCGCTACGTAACCTTTGTTTTTATTCCACACGTGTTCAGGTACTAATGTCGTGTTCATTAATAATTCTTTTTAATTGGCACTTCCAGATCATTGACTTGGAGTCAGTAAGTTAATGTCTGTACACTTTTATTTCGTGTTTTGTGTTTACTTTATTACGTGGTATGCACTGATCATTGACAGGGTCACGTCCATGCTCGAAAATGCCATTGATCACTGGCATGGTCGTAACTATGACCACTGGCATTCCCTGTCCCTCGCTACGTAACCTTTGTTTTTATTCCACACGTGTTCAGGTACTAATAATTCTTTTTAATTGGCACTTCCAGATCATTGAATGGAGTCAGTAAGTTAATGTCTGTACACTTTTATTTGGTGTTTTGTGTTTACTTTATTACGTGGTATGCACTGATCATTGACAGGGTCACGTCCATGCTCGAAAATGCCATTGATCACTGGCATGGTCGTAACTATGACCACTGGCATTCCCTGTCCCTCGCTACGTAACCTTTGTTTTTATTCTACACGTGTTCAGGCAATAATGTCGCGTTCATTAATAATTCTTATAATTAGCAGTTCCAGATCATTGACCTGTAGTCAGTAAGTTAATGTCTGTACACTTTTATTTGGTGTTTTGTGTTTATTTTATTACGTGGTATGCATTGATCATTGACATGGTCACGTCTATGCTCGAAAATGCCATTGATCACTGGCATGGTCGTAACTATGATCACTGGCATTCCCTGTCCCTCGCTACGTAACCTTTGTTTTTATTCCACACGTGTTCAGGTACTAATGTCGTGTTCATTAATAATTCTTTTTAATTAGCACTTCCAGATCATTGACTTGGAGTCAGTAAGTTAATGTCTGTACACTTTTATTCGGTGTTTTGTGTATACTTTATTACGTGGTATGCATTGATCATTGACATGGTCACGTCCATGCTCGAAAATGCCATTGATCACTGGCATGGTCGTAACTATGACCACTGGCATTCCCTGTCCCTCGCTACGTAACCTTTGTTTTTATTCTACACGTGTTCAGGCAATAATGTCGCGTTCATTAATAATTCTTTTTAATTGGCACTTCCAGATCATTGACTTGGAGTCAGTAAGTTAATGTCTGTACACTTTTATTTGGTGTTTTGTGTTTACTTTATTACGTGGTATGCATTGATCATTGACATGGTCACGTCCATGCTCGAAAATGCCATTGATCACTGGCATGGTCGTAACTATGACCACTGGCATTCCCTGTCCCTCGCTACGTAACCTTTGTTTTTATTCCACACGTGTTCAGGCTAATAATGTCGCGTTCATTAATAATTCTTTTTAATTGGCACTTCCAGATCATTGACTTGGAGTCAGTAAGTTAATGTCTGTACACTTTTATTCGGTGTTTTGTGTATACTTTATTACGTGGTATGCATTGATCATTGACATGGTCACGTCCATGCTCGAAAATGCCATTGATCACTGGCATGGTCGTAACTATGACCACTGGCATTCCCCGTCCCTCGCTACGTAACCTTTGTTTTTATTCCACACGTGTTCAGGTACTAATGTCGTGTTCATGAATAATTCTTATTAATTAGCAGTTCCAGATCATTGACCTGTAGTCAGTAAGTTAATGTCTGTACACTTTTATTTGGTGTTTTGTGTTTACTTTATTACGTGGTATGCATTGATCATTGACATGGTCACGTCCATGCTCGAAAATGCCATTGATCACTGGCATGGTCGTAACTATGATCAATGGTATTTCCTGTCCCTCGCTACGTAACCTTTGTTTTTATTCTACACGTGTTCAGGCAATAATGTCGCGTTCATTAATAATTCTTTTTAATTAGCACTTCCAGATCATTGACTTGGAGTCAGTAAGTTAATGTCTGTACACTTTTATTTGGTGTTTTGTGTTTACTTTATTACGTGGTATGCATTGATCATTGACATGGTCACGTCCATGCTCGAAAATGCCATTGATCACTGGCATGGTCGTAACTATGACCACTGGCATTCCCTGTCCCTCGCTACGTAACCTTTGTTTTTATTCTACACGTGTTCAGGCAATAATGTCGCGTTCATTAATAATTCTTATTAATTAGCAGTTCCAGGTCATTGACCTGGAGTCAGTAAGTTAAAGTCACAATGGAAGCCTTCCCTAAGGCATCCTCGACAATAAGCAGTAAACACACATAGGCTTACTATTGGCTTTAGCTTACATTATTACGTGGTATTTTGTTTTGTTTTATGACAAAAAGAAGTGACTTCTTCTGGTCCAAGGCTCTGTTTTTATTATGTATTATTTTTACATTATTGTTTGCTTTTGTGTTTATTTTGTTTTTGTTTTAGTGTGATGTCTGTCGTGGACGCCCGCCTCAGCGAGGTTCACCTTGGGTGCGCCGTGGAATGCAAGATCGCAAATTTAGCCTAAATAAGGTAGGCAGTAGTTTTTGTTTTATGACAGAAAGAAGTGACTTCTTCTAATCTAAGGCTCCGTTTTTATGTATTATTTTAAATTTTTGTTTGTTTTTGATTTGTGTGATGTCTGTCGTGGACGCCCGCCTCTGCGAGGTCCACCTTGGGCACGCCGTGGAATGCAAGATCGCAAATTTGATTTGCGAATATTGTTGAGTATCACAGCGTGGCTAAAGGGCGCCACGTAAAAAACATCGACCTGCTCTGCTTTGTTCCATATAATGGTCGAAAGGCTGAATGGTTTATGGAAAGAAATCAAAACAGGTTAGATAAGAATGAGGTGGGAGGGAGGGAGAGAGAGTGAGGTAAGAGGGAGGGAGGGAAATAGAGTGAGGTAGGAGGGAGGAGAGAGAGAGAGTGAGGCAGGAGGGAGGAGAGAGAGTGAGGTAGGAGGGAGGAGAGAGAGTGAGGTAGGGGGAGGGAGAGAGATAGAGTGAGGTAGGAGGGAGAGAGAGTGAGGTAGGAGGGAGGGAGGGAGATAGAGTGAGGTAGGAGGAAGGAGAGAGAGAGTGAGGTAGGAGGGAGGGAGGGAGATAGAGTGAGGCAGGAAGGAGAGAGAGAGAGTGAGGTAGGAGGGAGGGAGGGAGATAGAGTGAGGTAGGAGGGAGGAGAGAGAGAGAGTGAGGTAGGAGGGAGGAGAGAGAGAGTGAGGTAGGAGGGAGGAGAGAGAGAGAGTGAGGTAGGAGGGAGGGAGGGAGATAGAGTGAGGTAGGAGGGAGGGAGAGAGAGTGAGGTAAGAGGGAGGGAGGGAGAGAGAGTGAGGTGGTTAGATAAGAGTGATTTTGTTTACTTTGTTTGTTTTTGTTTTAGTGTGATGTCTGTCGTGGTCGCCCGCCTCAGCGAGGTCCACCTTGGGTGTGCCCTGGAATGCTAGATCGCAAATTTAGCCTAAATCAGGTAGGCAGTATTTTTTGTTTTATGACAGAAAGAAGTGACTTCTTCTGATCTAAGGCTCCGTTTTTATGTATTATTTTAAATTTTTGTTTGTTTTTGATTTGTGTGATGTCTGTCGTGGACGCCTGCCTCCGCGAGGTCCACCTTGGGTGCGCCGTGGAATGCAAGATCGCAAATTTAGCCTAAATAAGGTAGGCAGTATTTTTTGTTTTATGACAGAAAGAAGTGACTTCTTCTGATCTAAGGCTCCGTTTTTATGTATTATTTTAAATTTTTGTTTGATTTTGCGAATATTGTTGAGTATCACGGCGTGGCTAAAGGGCGTCACGTAAAAAACATCGACTTGCTCTGCTTTGTTCCATATAATGGTCGAAAGGCTGAATGGTTTATGGGAAGAAATCAAAACAGGTATGCATTGTTCATATCATGTTGAATACTTCGGTTCTCTAAGATCTAAGCATGAGAAACGTTAACGTTTTTTGCTTTTATTAAATTATTATAAGATTTTTATTTTTTTTGTGATGTAGGATCGTGGAAGCTCGGATGTATCTCGGAGTTTTTGTTTGCCTCTATCCTAGGCTAGAGCTTGTAGCTCCCGAGATGCGGCAAAAGAGCTTTCACATAAAAAAGGCATCAGTTTGTTTTATTGTTGTTTTCAGTGATATAGCTGAATAAGCTGGTTTGATATCTAAACAATACCAAAACAGGTATGCATTGTCCATTGGCATAATCGTGACCAATACAAAACTGGCCTCATAGCCTCATACAGGATGCTGTTATGAGAAAACAGTTCATTTGTCTCGAACAGCCGGTTTCCTGTTCTGCTTCAAACAAAATAGGAATCAAAAACCAGACTGATCTATAAAAACTTCTTTTTTTTATTTTTCATCAAGTAGATCAACCGATAAAATGACCTATATTTTTTTATTAGTTTGTTGGTCATTTGACCTTTATATACAAAGAACCTATGCATCCAAGTGTCTCCTTTTTTCTCAAAAAGTAAATACAGGAGAACTACACAGTGTGACTTTAATTCGTTCATAGACCGATCTTTTACTGAGATTCACTGGTATTACGAAGCAATTTTTTAAATTTAAATTTTCTAAACATAAATAATCCGTTCCTATCCCAAAAAATGACGGTTTTTCAAGTTTATTTCGTAAACAGAAAAGCTGCAATTAGAACAAATAAACAATATTGTACATGTAATCTATATATATATATATATATATATATATATATATATATATATATATATATAACAAACACTTTTTCTTTTCCTCGGAGTTTGGTCAAGGTAAATATATGGAATCACCTTTTTGCCACGGTTTCGTCTTTATTTCAAGACATCCTCAGGGCTATAAACTAACAAAAAAACAATAAACAATCGACATTTGTCATTTCTACTTTAGAAACATCATAAAGGTTGGCAAAAAGGTGATTCCATATATTTACCCTGACCAAACTCCGAGAAAAAGAAAAAGTGTTTGTTAATATTTTGTGGTCAAGAAAACAGTACCGTATATATATATATATATATATATATATATATGTATGTATAAAGATTTCACATAAACACGTGAAATAACAATCAATGATCAAACCACAATAAGAAAATGGAAAAAAAAGACTAAGATCTTTCAACCGTAACAAGCGGCCTTCGTCAGAGTCAAAAAGCCAACTGAAACTGAAAAACCAACCCAGTTGAGTTTTTGACTCTGACGAAGACCACTTGTTACGGTTGAAAGATCTTAGTCTTGTTTTCCCATTTTCTTATTGTGGTTTGATATTGAAAATCTACATGAGGTGTCTGGTTCTAATATCTCATTGGTTGATGCGGGACCAATTTCAATCAAAAAGGGTCCCTTTTCTCAGGGAGTGCATGCACTTATACTATTTGCTGTGTCGGCGGAGATGACTCTATGGAAGAGAAGAACCGCTGTACGTGACTTCGATCAGAGCTAGAAGCCTTCAACTTTGAATAAAATGAGTCAAGCTTATTTGGTCCCGCATCAACCAATCAGATATATATATATATATATATAGTTCGTGATTTTAATATTTAAATTAATATAAACCAGGGATCTTCAACCTTTTTTACATCGCGACCTATTTTTGACGCCAAAATTTATTTGACCCTTTAGTAAGAAAAAAAAATTAACAACAAATAAAAAAGGGAATATTAAAATAAATTTGTTCAATAATACATTTAATGAGATTTCTGTACCGCATTAATAATAAATAAATAATTTATTTAATTTAGACCTTTATTTTCTATTTAAAAATACACAATTTAAAACATTTCGCGACCCACCGGTTGAAGACCGTTGAATATAAACATAAATAATTCGTTCCATCCCAAAAAATGACGGTTTTTCAAGTTTATTTTGTAAACAGAAAAGCTGCAATTAGAAAAAATAAACAATATTGTACATGTAATCTCTATATAAAACGTTCGGGAGTTTGTTTGTTTGTTTGTTTGTCTATCTGTCTGTTTAGGTGTTTGTTTGTTCACCCATTTTCCGTGGAGATAGAGACCTGAAATTAAATATATATTGTCTATTACCTGAATAATGTTATATAAAAAAAAATTATCACTATATTCCCAAAATTGGAGCCAGAGTAGCAAGTGTCTTGCGTGCTCGCCGGTGATAGTAGTGCAAAAATATTATATATAAATGTAACCAAAAAAATTAATTTTTAATTTGCTAAATATAAACACTTGTAATAAAATAAAGGCATGAAGCCAGAGTAGCCCAGTGGCTTGCATGCTTGCTGATGACAGTAATGCAAATGTATTATAAATAAATGTAACAAATATATAATAAAATACTACATTAGAGGTTAAAAATGAATAATTTTAGAAACAAACTTGAACACAAATGTCAGATAAAATACGAATGTTCTGAACTAATATTATAAAGATACGTTCCATTTATTAATTTTATTTTTTGTTAGTTAAATAAATTGAATATTGAATTGAAGTTTTGTTTGTTTTAAATATATTTCATTGTGTATATAACCTGAATTGATGTTTTATTTATTAATATGAGAAAATAAATTATTTTTATTTTGCTAAATATACTTACTTACTTTAAATAGTATATATCTTGAATATGTTAAGAATACTATATCATAGCTTTGGCCATATAAGAATCTGTTTCCGTGCCTTAATAAGAGGAAACAACAATTAAAATTATCCTTGTTAATCATGTTCAGTGAATTAATTTCAGTACCTATTGTTATAATTTCTGAGTGATAAAAAGGGTCACGGATAGTCTAGTAAATAATACAGAGGTACCTCGGGATACGAGTGCCCCAACATACGAGTTATTTGAGATACGAGCTGTCAAATGAGCGAAATTTTGTTTTGAAATACGAGTGATATTCGAGATACGAGGAACAGCCAATTGTAGTATCAGGTCATTTATAAATATTTACATTTCTTTTTCTACGGCCCACTCAGATCTCAGTTTACCTTTGAAAATTGGAAGATCTTGGGAATGCGGGAGAGAGTTTTTATAGTTCGTGGTAAAGAAACACCCCAAAAAAGTTGCAACTGGTCTTACATCGGATCTATTTAATGAAACTTGCCTACCTCATTTCCGTAGCATTCTGAAAGAAAGGAAGAAACAAACCTCCTTGGACAGTTTTTTTTTTAATCTTTCGAAAAAGGCAAAGAACAGTGAAGAGAAAAGCAGTTACTAAAATTAAGCATACAGTAACATTTAAGTTATGTCTAAGTTAAATTTAAATAACCAAAATACTAATTACATATGTACGTAAACTTAATAAAACCAGTTTTTTAACCAGTTTTTTCTAACCACCTCTATATTCTCTTTTATTATGTTTTTATACAATATTTATCATTTATAAATACATTTTTCTTATTCAAAATCACGTAACAAAAACAATTAGGAGTAAGTATTTTTGGGGCTGGAACGGATTAATGGCATTTCAATTGATTTCAATGGGGAAAATTGTTTTGAGATACGACTAAATTGACATACGAGCAAGGTTACAGAACGAATTAAACTCGTATCCCGAGGTACCACTGTATTCGGAGAACATAGAAACTACGAATCTCTCATAGTTTCTTAGCGTCACAAAGGGTCACTGGTAGTCTAGTATGAATATAACTTCAACAATAAATGAATGAAACAAATAATCAAGTTTACCAATCGCTGAACCTCAAATGGAGGCCTGCTCGTATAATCAGGCACTCATACAACAAGGTTCTAGGCCCTTTCGTAAAGTGATTTGATTGTACAATGAGGCACTCATACTCCAAGCTTTTAGGCCGGCTCGTAAAGTGAATTGCTCTACAATGAGACTACAAGCTTCTAGGCCTGCACGTAAAGTGAATTTCTCGTACAATGAGGCAATCATACTACGAGGTTCTAGGCCCGCTCGTAAAGTGAATTTCTCGTACAATGAGGCACTCATACTACGAGGTTCTAGGCCTTCTCGTAAAGTGAATTGCTCGTACAATGAGACTACGAGCTTCTAGGCCGGCGCGTAAAGTGAATTGCTCGTACAATGAGACTACAAGCTTCTAGGCCGGCTCGTGAAGTGAATTTCTCGTACAAGGCACTCATACTACGAGGTTCTAGGCCTGCTCGTAAAATGAATTGCTCGTACAATGAGACTACGAGCTTCTAGGCCGGCACGTAAAGTGAATTGCTCGTACAATGAGGTACTCATACTACGAGGTTCTAGGCCTTCTCGTAAAATGAATTGCTCGTACAATGAGACTACGAGCTTCTAGGCCGGCTCGGAAAGTGAATTGCTCGTACAATGAGGCACTCATTTCACAAGGTTCTAGGCCCGCTGGTAAAGTAAATTGCTAGCATAATAAGGCACTCACACTACGAGGTTCTAGGCCTGCTCGTAAAGTGAATTGCTCGTATAATGAGACTACGAGCTTCTAGGCCGGCACGTAAAGTGAATTTCTCGTACAATGAGGCACTCATACTACGAGCTTTAGGCCTTCTCGTAAAGTGAATTACTCGTATAATGAGACTACGAGCCTCTAGGTCGGCACGTAAAGTGAATTGCTCGTACGATGAGGCACTTATACTACGAGGTTTAGGCCTTCTCGTAAAGTGAATTGCTCGTACAATGAGACTACGAGCCTCTAAGCCGGCACGTAAAGTGAATTGCTCGTACAATGAGGCACTCATACTACGAGATTCTACTGTATTTACGAAGGAGAATTGGTTCTTTTCATAGTTCTTTCGTCATACCAACATGAAGAGGTTTCCCTCAGACCTTTAATTATAGGAGTATTATTGTACAAGGCATATCCTCACGACCTTCAAGATATCTCTCTATTTCATATCCACACTATTCTATGTAAATTCTCATATTTATTGCTTCTTCGCTGATGATCTCATGTTCACTTTTCAATACTTCAGTGAAATTCCCAAACTCGACCTTCACAAACACATTTAAGATGGTTTAAGTGGTTTGTTTATATTGCTGGTTAACTACTTTAAATCATATTCTATCTTTCCTATTTCCCAATCGAGCAAAATATCTATATTTCTAGTTATGGAAGCATATTATATTATTCTGAGGTAAAATGGATAAACTAACAAAAGTCTCCACACAAATGAAGTTTTATTCAACGCGTTTCGAACACTTTGTGTTTATCATCAGGAAGACACTATAATACAAATTATATCTAATTAGTTACAAAAATTAGAGTAAAATAATAAAATTCAATTAAGAGAATTCAAGACATACCCAAGGATGTGGTACTGATGGGTTGGTCCAGTGAAAACAACTAGTAGGAAATAGATCCGTTGCGAAAGAGTGGGGATAGGAATTTAGGAGATAAGGTGACTAAAGGCTTCGGGTATGCTTGAAAGCCGTTAACTGAAATACAAATATACAGAAATACCTTCTGTACGTTCGTGGGTGGGTGGGTGAGTGTGTTAGCATTGCTTGTTACCACGCTACGGTCCAGAATCTTTGATGGATCAAGTTCATATTTTACACAAAAATGGGCCCCATAAAGACGAAGATCCCTATTGTTTGGGAAGAATTATGCATGATGGGAAAGTCACTTCTTTTGCCAAAAACCGTTTTTTTAAAGCATTTATTTCTCCTAAACTGATAACTCTAGAGTTTTGAAATTTTGACATTATCTTTGAGGCTACAAATAAAAGACACGAAAATTATATTCAGAATTTTAAAACAACAGGAAAATTTTTTTTTCAATAAAATGTAAAAATTTTGACTTATAATTCAATCTCAAACCTTGTGAGAGCAATATAAGCCATACTGTTTGACGGATCAAAATGAAACTATGCCTATAAATAGCACATTATGTGGAGAATGAGTTGAGATATTTTTTTTCAAAATTACATTCGCTAATGGGGCGTTACAGTACGATTTCTGTTTTCAGAAAATGTTTTTTTGACGCTAAACAGCTGATTAAAAAATAATGAAAATTTGACCAAAAATGGAACGAAAAATTACCAATTCATAAAAAAAAATCATAAGTTTCAATTACGGGAAAGAGCAAAAACGCTATAAAAACTGTTTGTTTATCTTAGACTAAGAGATCACCTGCTATACTTGTCGAATTTTTTATATTTTTTTTCATTGTTTACATTGACTTAGAAATTTTTTGAGTGAATCCGCTGAGATAAAATTGATATTTATAAAGGAACAATTTAAATAGTTTATTGACTTATACGAGATGTAAGAGGAATAATATTGTTACATGTAAAAAAATCACTGCCAATAAACATAAATAAATTACCTTTGTCTTCCCATGGCATGATGGATTTGTCTCATAAAATGCTTTAATAAATCTATATATTGCACTCTTGAGCAAAACTTAATATCACTTACAATTACATTATAATTGTGAATGTAGTACCTTTCCATGATATTGAAATGTAATGAATGGACTCTATCCTCAAGAAAGAGGACTTATGTTTGTTGAGAAATATCCAGTTTTATTTTACGATTCTAGCGTAATAGTTCATATTTATTATTTTCAAAAATTAGAAGCTCCCAACTATAAAAGATTTAAATTATATTGAATAGCTGGCTTTGACTTCGATTTGAGTATGTAAACTGGCTAATTACTAATATATTTTTTCTCAATATACTTTCATAGCAAACTTATAACAGAGTACAGAAGGCAGGAAAAGTGAGTGATAACACTCACTCAGAAAAAATTCGTATACATGATATTTGACAAAGGGGAAGGAAAATGATGTTATTAAATACTAAGAAGCCATACTAAAATTCAAAGAATAATAATTCTGTAAAAAACCGAAAATGTAAAAGATAATTCAAAATTGAAATCTTTCGTTTAGAGATTAATAAATGTAATTATCGTACATCTTTAATTATAAATCATCTTAAAACAACATTTTTTCTTCGATGTTTATGATGTTTTTCAGAGAAAATAAGGGTATTTTCCTGTTTTAAATTTGAAAATTTTACTTTATTATTCAATGTAGAAGGATGTCAAGTAAACGATGTAAGAAATCCACTGGCTAATTGAACAAAAGCCATGTTCTCTTGTAGGAGAATATTTCGTTTCAAGAAATGTTCACATTGGTTTTTCAAAACTGTTATTACTGCTGTAGTTATACTAATGAAATTATTTGCATCAGCTGCCTGATGTACAAAATTGAGCTTATATATTGATATGTCCTTCAATCACTATCTGTACTACCTCAGGAATGAAAGACTAATAATCATATCCCATTTAGATGTTTACAATATGCTTAATTGAGACGTTATATATTATATACTCAAGAAATTTGATATTAAGTTACTTCTAGTAAAGTTGAGTGAAGGCCACTCCAGATTTTTTTTCATCGTTTTCAATCTTAGACTACACAGAATATCGACTTTCCTAAATATTAAGGAACTCATACTACAAGGAGGGCATATTTTTTTATCGTTTACAATCGCAGACTATTTGGAATATAATTGTTTCTAGATATTAAAGATTGCTTAAATTAGTAAATACTGATCTAAGAGTTGAAACTAAAGATAAAAGATGTTTTTTAAGCAAAAAATTGTAACTAAATTGTAGGTTTGTCGTTTTGTAAAATTAAAGCAATACACTTGTCATCTGTTTCCTTGTCTAATTTACTACTACAATGATACAATTTCAGTCCAATAGAACGGACGATTATTACTTGGTTTTGTTTGCTTTGTTTCTTCTCACGAAACAAAAAGAAGTATTTATATTTTGCTTGATGTAATCAACGGAAAGAAATAACTGTACGAGTGATTCTATTGTGTTGGAGCAAAAAGGATGGGAGATTATAATGATGGGAGACAGAGTGAGATAGTGATATTGAGAAATCACGCAGGTGTCGTGTAAGTTGAATTAGTCATGTGGGAAGAGGGGACACATTAAGATTCTTGACACATATGTGTTTGAACATATACTTACAAGCAGTTGCACTCAAGTAGTTGACCTTTTCACTAACAGCATTCATGTGCCTTTGACTACTATTATAACAAAAGTCCACGTTGTTTTAATACACGAATTGTTCTAATGTAGTGCAATCAGTTATTATGTGGTATTTACTCATTGTAGGGTAAAAATCTAATGAAATGGTCTCCACATATAAAAATTTTAATGATATAAACAACGCGTTTCGAACACGTAGTCTTATTCAGAGGCACTCATCCTTAGTTAATGCCTGAGGAAGAACACTACGTGTTCGAAACGCGTAATATATTAATATATACAATACATTAATATATTAATACAATACAATATATTAATATATACAATACACGTCCATTATCGGATTATTTGAATCTAATATAATAAAGTTGTTGAGTTTGTATGTATGTCTGTTATCATACTTGTCCAGCTGTTAGGTTAGGTTAGGTTGCAGTGGCAGCCCCACAAGGGAACACACTTAGGCCGAGCATTGGCCCTTTGTGATACCACACAATGAAGATTGATTCTACAGTGGGAGTCCTAAATTTTGCCTAACTCAAGTGTATTTAGAGTAGGGATATTTAACGAGTACCTGATATCGTACACGCTCGGGACCGACGGTTTAACATCCTTCTCCGAGGGACGACGTGCTCAGATTTATTCACTAACCGCGTGAATAAATCGAGGACCAGGTGGGGATCGAACCTCGGTTCTATCAGTTCAGAGGCGAGCACGTAACCACTGAACTAGCTTGACACCTTGTTCAGCTGTTATACCAAGCGGCACCACGTTTGGAAACAGTTATATATTTGTTAGAGAACTTGAATCTAGTAGGGTTGGCAACAACTGAGGGTTCAACCTGAATGTTATAACCTTCTTTCTAACCCTGCTATAACCTTCTTTCTTTTGTTTTGTCTTAATTTCATGTACTGTATTCTCTCCTGTTTTGTTAAGTCTTAAAGATTTATTTATTAATTTGTTATTGATATTATACATAGTTTTAACATAGTTTTTAATCTGAAGATGACCAATGTATGGTCGAAAGCTTGTTCCATTTTTAGTGTATCGTGTTTTCAATATAGTCATTTAGTTTTATCAGTAGTTTACTCTGTTTGTCCACATGTCTCTGGCAAATTATTTATGGAAATTACCTCTGGAGCAACGGACGAATGTGAGAAAAATAGAGGCTATCAGTAGAAAGGTCGTTATTGCAGAGGTTGCTGCACATTTTAATTCCATATATATATATATATATAATTCAATATTGACAAAGAAACATAGAGAAATCAAAAGAACACACTTACAGTCTCTAATTTTCTGTTTGAACCGTCTCTAGGAGAGATAAGAGAGGGAAACCAACCGCACTGGTTCAGACACGGTTGCAGACCGTCTACTACTTATATCCGCTTGGTTTCCCTCTCTTATCTCTCCTAGAATTAATCGAAATTAGAGACTGTAAGTGTGTTCTTTTGATTTCCCTATGTTTCTTTGTCTATATTGAACTATATTTGTCCGTTTTGGATCATATTTCCAACAAAATATGTATATATATATACATACATTTCACATAAACACGTGAAATAACAATCAATGATCAAAGCACAATAGAAAATGGGAAAACAAGACTAAGATCTTTCAACCGTAACAAGCGGTCTTAGTCAGAGAAAAAAACCAACATTGGGTTTTTGAATCTGACGAAGACCGCTTGTTACGGTTCAAAGATCTTAGTCTTGTTTTCTCATTTCATATTGTGGTTTGATCATTGATTGTTATTTCACGAGTTTATGGAAATATATATATATATATATAAATTCAAAACGAAGGAAACCTTCGTTTTGAATTTATTTATTTTTTTAAAAAAGTCCGCGGGACTGTTTCTTTTAATTGTATATATATATATATATATATATATATATATATAATCACTTCTTCGTTGGAAATACGATCCAAAACGGACAAATATAGTTCGATATAGACAAAGAAACATAGAGAAATCAAAAGAACAGACTTACAGTCTCTAGTTTTCGGTTTGAACCGTCTTCAGGAGAGATAAGAGAGGGAAACCAATCTCCAACCGTCTCTGAACCAGTGTGCTTGGTTTCCCTCTCTTATCTCTCCTGAAGAGGTTCAAACCGAAAATTAGAGACTGTAAGTGTGTTCTTTTGATTTCTCTATGTTTCTTTGTCTATATCGAACTATATATATATATATATTATATATATATATATATATATATATCAATGTATAAGATTATTCCTTTATACCATTATATACATAGTTGACTAAGACGGAGTTGTTTGTTCCCGTTGTTTATGTTTCTGACGACACAGAGGAGAACGTGTATGTGTTGATGACAAGACAGTTCTATTTTAAGGTTTGCCACCTTCTCTAATCTTACCAAAGATAGTTTGAACTGAGTCAGACTGTATACACACACACTGAGAAGATTAGCTTACCAGGGTCACTTGATTACTTCAAAAGAGATTTATAAGAAAAACATCTTCTACTGAAGACTTACTTTCAACACTATTATATATATATATATAACAAATTCAATAATATATCAACCGTTAAATAGAATAGGTGCATAATGTAATCGGGATTCGGTCAATTTTCCAGGATCAAAATCAAACTCTCAATGCCTACGTTTCGGTTTTATTTAAAACCGAAACGTTGGCATTCAGAGTTTGATTTTGATCCTGGAAAATTGACCGAATCCCGATTACATTATACACCTATATATATTATTAAAAGCTGGAATCAGTCCTTCTTGTATACATACTTTTAAAAAAATTATGTCCGCATTGTATATAGATATATATATATATATATATATATACAACTATTATATATATATATATATACTACCAGTAGTAGTTTGCTTCTCAACGCGAGTACTTCGCACTTCTTCCCGATGACGACGGATGTTGAAATATCGAAGTGAGTTCTGTAGTGTCTTTCTGTGTTCTTTTCTATGTGTTAAAGTGTGTATATATATATATATATATATATATATATATATTAATATATATATATATAGTAGATGTTGTTCGTCTGAATACTGGGCGGTGACTGGCTGTTGGCTTAGCTTGTAGCTGGTCGTTAGTCACCTAGTAGCTGCAGTGTGCGTGAAACCCCCGTGTGTTGACGATTAATTAATGGGTTATGTTTCATGATTTTCATGGCTTCATATATTTTTAGTCTGGCTGGATCATTAATTCGTTTTAAAATGATGGTGTTTTGTACAAGGTTCTGGTGAGTGAGTTTTCTTCCATGTTTGTGGGAGGTGTGTCTGACGATGGCTCCTGCTTGTAAGTGCATGGTCAGTCGTCGTGAGAGTGTGGTCGATGTCATACCGATATATTGTGTGTCTATGGGAGATTGTGAGCTCCTAGCCAAATTCAAAATATATCGGTATGACATCGACCACACTCTCACGACGACTGACTGTAAACTTACAAGCAGGAGCCATTGCCAGACACACCTCCCAGGAACATGGAAGAAAACTCACCCGCCAGTACCTTGTACAAAACACCATCATTTTAAAGCAAATTCCAGCCAGTCAACAGATATATGAAGCCATGAAAATCATGAAACATAACCAATTAATTAATCGTCAACACACTGTGGTTTCACGCACACTGGAGGTTCTCTCAGTGACCAACCACCAGCTACTCGCCAAGCCGACACTCAGTCACCGCCAGCAACATATTCAGACCAGCAACACCTAAGATATGTATATGAGACAAAATGCCGTAGGAAGAATCAGAATGAAGAAAAATAAGCTCTGAGGCCTTCTCAACTATCGTCAGAGAGCTACTACAAATAATATGTGTATATATATATATATATATATATATATATAAAAAGATTTCACATAAACACGTGAAACAACAATCAATGCTCAAACCACAATAAGAAATGGGAAAACAAGACTAAGACCTTTCAACCGTAACAAGCGGTCTTCGTCAGAAACCCAACTTAGTCTTGTTTTCCCATTTCTTATTGTGGTTTGATCATTGATATATATATTATATATATATATATATATATATATTATATATATATAACTTTAAATTACACAAAGCACGAAACAGAAAAGAGAATAAAAAGAACACTTACAGAATCCAATATTTCGAACTGTTGTTCGTCATCAGGAGAGTAGACTAGAAGATAGGACGAAATGAGAGAGATCTCCCCACTTCGAAGAACGATATATATATAATAAAAAGATTTCACATAAACACGTGCAATTTCAATCAATGATCAAACCACAATAATAAATGGGAAAACAAGACTAAGATCTTGGGTTGGGAACAAGCCTTGGACTTTTGACTCTGACGAAGACCGTTTGTTATAGTTGAATGATCTTAGTCTTGTTTTCTCATTTCTTATTGTGGTTTGATCATATATATATATATATATATATATATTATATATATATATACGAGTTCGAGAATAACAAAGAGCAACACACAAAGTAGGGAAACACACTTACAGACTCAAATTTTTGGGTAATCCGTCTTCAGGAGAAAAGAGAATGGGAGACCAAGCACGTTGTAGGCGATACGGCAAGTAACCAACCCGGCAACCGCCAGCGCTGTCAACCGTACCCGGTCTTAAAGTATAGAATTAGGAGAAGATATAAACAGAAACTCAGATAAGCAGTACTGGTTAGGTAAAACTATAAATAGGTGAAAAATTATAAACAATATAAGATAAAAACAAACTATAAAAAACAAAAATAATGATAGAGAAAAGAAGAAATAAATAAATAAAAATAAAAACAATACAAAAAACTTGCATTGGTTGTTTTAGTAAATAAAAGATAGAGACTGAATAAAAGGGTAAGTATGGGAAACTATATATATATATATATATATATGCATGTTTTGTTGAACGACCTTTGTACTGTGGCATGAATCAATTTCATAGTCATAGAAAACTTGAAAGATCGACTATGAAATTGATTCATGCCACAGTACAAAGGTCGTTCAACAAAACATGCATAAAAGAAGGATTGCTCCCTAAATTTACATATATATATATATATATATATATATATAATATATATATATAGTGACCACTTTTTTTGCATCTAGTGACCACTGATGACCGTAGTTTGACATTAAGAGCGTCTGAGGAGGCCCACATATGGTTATTGGGGGCCCGATCAGATCCCGGTTTAAATCAGAAGCGTTAACTTTTATTTGTTTTTTCTTTTATTTTTAACTTATATATTCATATTCATATATATATATATTTATTTATTTTATTATTATTTTTTTTTCCTTTTTTTATTATATATATTTTTTATTTTATTTATTTTTTTTTATTATTTCCTTTTTTATAATTTTTAATTTTATAATTTTATCTATTGTTTTTGCTTTCTCCGTTCTCCGACGTTTAGTGCCTAGCTCCTTTTTTACGCTAGTGCTGCTCTCTTCGGTTGACTCTTTATTTCTTCATTCGCGCTCCGTTCTTCGACGTGGGGAGATCTCTCTCACTTCGTCCTCTCTACTAGTCTACTCTCCTGATGACGAACAACAGTTCGAAATATTGAATTCTGTAAGTTTTCTTTGTATTCTCTTTTCTGTGTCGTGCTTTGTGTAATTTAAATATTTATATCGAATTTGATAATCAATTTTGAACTTGTATAAGTCCAATTTGGATCGTCTTTTCTATTATATTTAGTTCATCTCAATTTATGTGTATCTCAAGGATACCTCCAGTTTGAGAATAATTAATACGAGATTATAGATAGTGTGGCGATGGGCAGTTCTGTAGAACCTATATATTGGCTAACATTGTTATGTTAGCCAAACATTAATGAGTCCCATTGTTTGCAATAGAAACAGTAATGTTGTCTACTCAGTGAAATGCTCAGATTATGAGGTAGTATATAATTAGTTGTACAATCCGTAATTGTGTGGTATTTACTCATTCTGAGGTAAAATGGATAAACAAACAAACGTCTAAAGACAAATGAAGTTTTATTCAACAACAACAAAGCGTTTCGAACACTTTGTGTTCATCATCAGGAAGACATTAAGCATGTGGTGGTGAAGGGTTGGTCCAGTGAAAACAACAACAACCCAGTGAGGTGTTTTCACCAACCACATCCTTGGTGTCTTCCTGATGATGAACACAAAGTTTTTTGAAACGCCTTGTTGTTGTTGTTGAATAAAACATTTGTTGGAGACTTTTGTTTTTTTTTTTATCCATTTTACCTCAGAAGGTAGTATATATTGGACAAACTAGACCCGGGTTGTCCAAATTTTATGAGGATGCGGGCCGCATTGGGCAAGGACATTAGATCGCGGGCCGCAGTACCAGATGTAAAGTAAAACACGTACATATTAAATGAAACTCTATATTTATCATAAAAACATATATTATCATAAAAAAATAATTGACAAGTATGAATAAGAATCAACCCTTAAATATATTCGTTAAAAATAAATAAGTACGTAAAAACGGTACAGTTTACTGAAAATTCAGTGGGATGGGTGTGCGCGTATTTTGGAAGCCAGCTCCTTTTTTGTGTCAATGTCAAGTGTGGTTAAGGCTAAACGAAGGCAGGCGTCGAGAGATGTTTGATTAAGTAGATTCCTCTCTTTGGATTTAATCGACTTTATTGCGAAAAATGCTGCTCCACAAAGGTAGGTACTGACAAACATTGACAGCAAGTTCAATCCAAAACGGCGTAAATTAGGATAATGCCCTTCAGAAAGAAGAGGCCAAAATTGAATGATTAGCAGTGTAGCTTTGCTTAATAACAACTTTTTTGGAATATAACTCAATAGATGTTTAAATAATACTAATTTTTAAAAGTTTTCTAGAAGAGGCCGTGGGTTTAACCCCTTCTTTGAACTTAAACCAGTGGTCGAGAAGCTATATCACAATATACCAATATATATATATATATATATATATAAAATATAAAATAAATTCAAAACGAAGGAAACACACAGAAAGACACAAACATAACTCACATCGATATTTCGACCATCGTCGTCATCAGGAGGTGTGAAAAGCGAAGAGCGAAAAGTCCAGCAGGAAGGCAGGGCGGTGACTCATAATATATATATATTAGTATATTTTGGGAGCAGACCTTCATTTAGACATGTTTTATTAAAGAGTACGCCGATCTTCATTTTCGTTCGTTTTTTATTTAATTTCTCCAGTTTTCTAAACTTGATTTTTAACTCTTCAGGTAAACTAAACACTAACTCTCCGAAAGATTTATTCTTGAGTTCCATAGTAGTAATCGAATAATACACTCTAAACCTAACTACAAAAAAAGAAAAAAAAATCAAACAAACTAAACTATACATTAAATTATTCCAAGGTTTCAGTCACTTTGACCATCTCCAGGGATTTACAATATGACGATTAAACAACTTAACTTAAGGAAAAACACTAACAATAATTATTACAAACAATCTAGTCGCGAATTATTACATAGCTAACATAATGAATTGACAACATCAAGACAACGAGGAGGTTACAAATCTTGGAGGTTCCAAAATTTCAGGTTTTCCAGTTCGATTCATCGGTTAATGAAATTCACTACAACACTATGAGGCTATCACTGACTCGAGGTTGCTATTTTGTTGGTGTCCTGCGTGGAGCTTTAAAATCCTACTGAAACTCGCTGTCTGGTTGTTGAGGTTGGGTTTATGCTTATATATATATATATATATATATAACGCAAAAACGCAAAAACCTTCCTATTGCTATCCACTCTAATTCCCATGGACTGGATTTTAATCACTGCTTCCGGGTCCAAGTCCTTAATCATATCCCTGTTCAGTCTTCTCGGGTTACTTTAAGAGCTTCAGAGGAGGCAATTATCTGTCTTCTCAAAGCTCGCTCTCCTCCTGGCCTTAACTTGTACCGTTAATTTAAGTATTTATTTATTTATTTATTTATTTATTTATTTATTTATTTTTTTTTTTTTAAGAATTTATTTATTTATTATTTTTTCATTTTAATTTTTATTTTTTTTATCTATTTTTATTTTTTAATTTTTTAATTGTTTATTGCTTCATTTACTAGTCTTCTCCTTCTGTTATTTTTATTTGCTTTTATTTGTTCTTTTTAGTTATTATTCTCTCTGTAGTTAGTAGCTTACCTAGGGCGGCAGGCAGAGTGCGCGCGTGTTCGTTGCATTTGGCCTACCACTCAGTTAGCTTCAGCTACTCAAAGGGACTACTTCTACCCGATGATGACGACTGTCGAAATATCGTTGTGAGTCTTTTGTGTGTATCTTTATTTGTGTTTTCTCTTTCATGTGTTAACTATATATATATATATATATATATATCCGCATTGAAGGGGGTCGCAGACCGCATGCAGCCAGCGGGCTAGACTTTGGACAACCCTGAATTAGACAATACTTGAAAAATAGGTTAATACAACATAATAATGATATAAGACATAACAGAACAGTAAGTGCTCTAGCCGATCATTTATGTACAAACGGACATTCGTTTACGATTCAAGACGCAAAAATTCGATAATATAAAAAACACAAAAAAAAGAGAAACTTCAAAAAAATGATAAAATATTATGAAAACACGAACAGCCTGTAATAAGTGATAGTATATATCTAGTCTTAGTCTAATTTCCTCCAATCGCCTTCAATAGTTTTTATTTATCTATTTTCAGGTTGAAATTGGAAGACTAACTTGTTTTTGTTTACTCGTTATGTAACCTCCGTTTGTATTCGGGTTCTGATATGATGCTGGTAGATAGAAACCCGGCCTGACAAATAGTTTTTTCCCTCAAAAACAAGGTAATAATTTTGTAGGTTTTTCCCTTTAATTTATTTTTTTTTTTTGCTTATTTTTATTGGCAATTCGGTAATTTTTTTCCTTAATGTGTGTTTGTTTCCTTGAATGATCAGTTAGAGTCAGTGGTTCTCAAACTATTTTGAGATTTTTTGCATGGCGGTCTCTTTATGATATTTTAAATGGCTCACGGATCCTTTTATAACAACTAGTTAGCATATAGGTTACTGGAACAGTAACGTATTTTGGGGAAACAAACGTTTATTCAAACACACAAATATTTTTTCAAAAAACTGCAACCGATTTCTATTAAAACAAAAAAAAATCTTATTTAATCAATTATTCAATCAGAAAATTGCAACATTGAAGTACTGAATGGACTCTTCGTGGTCCCCCTTCAACCCCTTCGCGGTCCCCTAGGGGAAGGAAAAGGAAAAAGAACACAGGAGCGGAAACGTAGAAATGTTTACCGGCCAACACAAAACTATAGTTTATCAGGACTCGGTCAGTTCTTCAGGTTCAAATTAAACTCTCATTGCCAACGTTTCGGTTTTTATTTAAAACCTTTTTCATAGGCTCATATCACATCCCTATGTTCTTCTTATATCCTCATAGAAACTTATAATTATTATCCCAAAATTTATAAATATTGATAAAAGTATCGACCGTAGAATAGAAATAAAACTAAAGTTTATCGGGACTCGGTCAGTTCTTCAAGTTCAAACTAAACTCTCTTTGCCAATGTTTAGGTCTTTATTTAAAACCATTTTCATAGGCAGAAGTATAAATTTTGAAACAGAATAACTAAATATTACATTACAAATTATTTTTCTCTGTAAAATAATTGTGATTTTTCTTTGTAAAATAATTTGATATATAATAATTAGTTTTTCTATTTCAAAATATATACTTCTGCCTATGAAAAAGGTTTTAAATAAAAACCAAAACGTTGGCAATGAGAGTTTAATTTGAACTTGAAGAACTGACCGAGTCCCGATAAACTTTAGTTTTGTTTCTATTCCCTGGTCGATATTTTTATCAATTTTTATATATATTAGGTTCTAAATAGAGAAAAATAAATAAAGGATTTAAAAACACAGACTTATTGTCTCAAATTTTTGGTTTAAACTGTCATCAGGACTTATGATGGATAAAAGAGAATCCGAACCCACAAGTACGCACGAGTGCCTTGGTTTTCATAGGGATTTTACTGTTTTTGATTTTCCTTTATCACTTTTTAGAATACTTCAAGATAAAAGATATATATAAATATGAAAGGTATTTGGAATTGCGCTGTGTCTACAAGGCAGGAAATTTGAGTTGTCAGTGAAACATCTCATGAAATTACCACTCATCTTTTGAGTCAATTTAAACCCACTTTGCTTATGCACTGTCTAAGGTTTGCCTTAACTCTCAATTCTCTTGTTTGTAGTTGTTTATTATTTTCTTTCTTTAACTCTTCCTCAGGCAGTGAATCAGCTGTACTGTTATCCTATTTTATTTTTTTTTTTTGAGTAAATCTAGTTTACAAGACTGTATGATAAATAATATATATATATATATATATATATATTATATATATATATATATATATAAAGCTTTCACATAAACACGTGAAATAACAATCAATGATCAAACCACAATAAGAAATGGGAAAACAAGACTAAAATCTTTCAACCGTAACAAGCGGTCTTCGTCAGAGTTAGGTTTTTGACTCTGACGAAGACCGCTTGTTACGGTTGAAAGATCTTAATCTTGTTTTCCCATTTCTTATTGTCGTTTGATCATTGATATATATATATATATATATATATATATATATATATATATATATATATTTAATATGAAAACAAACCACAAGGAAAAAAAAGAAAACAGATGGAAAAAAAATGCTCTGAGGCCTTTCAATTTATGTCATCAGAGAGCAAACAAGGTAAGAACTAGAAAGTAACATAAAAGGTATGTACAAGGAAGGTAACTAAACAGCTGGGAAAACAAGAGTCGAAAAGGCATAATAAGAGAAAAACAAAAAATACCCAATACAATTAAACAATGCAAAATGAACAATAAGAAAATTAATTAAAATAAAAAATATAAAAATATAAATAGAATAAGAAACAAGTGTTATATATAATTCCTAACTATAAACAATATATAATAAATATAAAACAAATAGATACAAATTAAATTAATGCAATATCAAAAAATAAACAATATAAAATTATTAACAAAACAAGAATACATGAGAAAGTAATAAGTCAAATAAAAATTATGTTCTATTATTAGAATCCACAATCTGGTCAGAGTTCATGTTCAACGTTGCAAGTACATTTCGAAGGTCACCCACAGGACCAATTTGCCTAACTATACCTTCAATTAAAATTTCATCCAATCTAAAAAGCCCATGACTTATATTTATTAGTTTATCAAAATTATACTTAATTAGGGCATCTTTTCTACTAAGTTCCTTTCCACATCAGATGAGAGAAATATCAATTCTTTGGAATCTTCCCATTTTATTGAATGATTTTTTGAATTAATATGTTGGAACAAGGCACTTGATTCTTCTTGCCGCCTAATAGTGTATTTATGTTGCTTCAATCTAGTAAGCAAACTTTTTCCCGTTTGTCCAACATATGAAAAATCACAATCTCTACAAGGAATCCTATAAACACAACCTTCCTTTTCTTTTCTTTCACAATTATTTACAAGTCTGTTTAATAATTTCCCACCACTACTGAAAACAACTGAAATATCCATTTTTTTCAAAAATACCGGGATGTCTCTTAGAGTTTGATTAAAGGGAACAACCAGAAGGTTTCTATTTGTAAAGGGTTCTTTCTCATTTCTTGTTCTTAAGGATTCTTTAGTTTCTTTCAAAACTTTGTTTATTAGGGATCTTGGGTATCTTAATGATGAGGCAATTTGATAGATGTTTTCAATTTCATCATTCAGGAATTCTTCACTACACAATTTTAACGCTCTTAAAAAACATATTTCTGAAAACACCTTTTTTGACATTTGATGGATGAGCGGAGAAAAAATGCACATAAGAAGGAACATGGGTAGGTTTTCTATAAATACTATATTTTAGATTATGCCCAAAACGATGTAAATTTAAATCAAGAAAAGGTAACTTATTATTGCTTTCAAGTTCTAAAGTGAATTCAATTGATGGAACGCACTTATTAAGAGTATTCAAAAAATCTGCAACACATTCATTGTCCGGCCAAACACACAAAACATCATCCACGTATCGAAACCATCTAGCATTGCTTGGCAAAATCCTAGGAAGAAATTTCATTTCAAAACATTCCATAAAAATATTGCTTAAAACTGGGGAAAGACAATTTCCCATGGCTAAACCGAACTTTTGCCTATAAAATTTATCCCTAAATGAGAAACAACAATCACAAACACAAAGACGAATTAATTCAATAAGGACAGGCACCGAAATAGGCATGCTAAAGTTTCTTGTATCTAATTCTGTTCAAGCTGTTCTTTGACTCAATTCAAGCTGTTCAAGTCAATTCAATTCGGACAATGAATGTGTTGCAGATTTTTTGAATACTCTTAATAAGTGCGTTCCATCAATTGAATTCACTTTAGAACTTGAAAGCAATAATAAGTTACCTTTTCTTGATTTAAATTTACATCGTTTTGGGCATAATCTAAAATATAGTATTTATAGAAAACCTACCCATGTTCCTTCTTATGTGCATTTTTTCTCCGCTCATCCATCAAATGTCAAAAAAGGTGTTTTCAGAAATATGTTTTTAAGAGCGTTAAAATTGTGTAGTGAAGAATTCCTGAATGATGAAATTGAAAACATCTATCAAATTGCCTCATCATTAAGATACCCAAGATCCCTAATAAACAAAGTTTTGAAAGAAACTAAAGAATCCTTAAGAACAAGAAATGAGAAAGAACCCTTTACAAATAGAAACCTTCTGGTTGTTCCCTTTAATCAAACTCTAAGAGACATCCCGGTATTTTTGAAAAAAAATGGATATTTCAGTTGTTTTCAGTAGTGGTGGGAAATTATTAAACAGACTTGTAAATAATTGTGAAAGAAAAGAAAAGGAAGGTTGTGTTTATAGGATTCCTTGTAGAGATTGTGATTTTTCATATGTTGGACAAACGGGAAAAAGTTTGCTTACTAGATTGAAGCAACATAAATACACTATTAGGCGGCAAGAAGAATCAAGTGCCTTGTTCCAACATATTAATTCAAAAAATCATTCAATAAAATGGGAAGATTCCAAAGAATTGATATTTCTCTCATCTGATGTGGAAAGGAACTTAGTAGAAAGTGCCCTAATTAAGTATAATTTTGATAAACTAATAAATATAAGTCATGGGCTTTTTAGATTGGATGAAATTTTAATTGAAGGTATAGTTAGGCAAATTGGTCCTGTGGGTGACCTTCGAAATGTACTTGCAACGTTGAACATGAACTCTGACCAGATTGTGGATTCTAATAATAGAACATAATTTTTATTTGACTTATTACTTTCTCATGTATTCTTGTTTTGTTAATAATTTTATATTGTTTATTTTTTGATATTGCATTAATTTAATTTGTATCTATTTGTTTATATTTATTATATATTGTTTATAGTTAGGAATTATATATAACACTTGTTTCTTATTCTATTTATATTTTTATATTTTTTATTTTAATTAATTTTCTTATTGTTCATTTTGCATTGTTTAATTGTATTGGGTATTTTTTGTTTTTCTCTTATTATGCCTTTTCGACTCTTGTTTTCCCAGCTGTTTAGTTACCTTCCTTGTACATACCTTTTATGTTACTTTCTAGTTCTTACCTTGTTTGCTCTCTGATGACATAAATTGAAAGGCCTCAGAGCATTTTTTTTCCATCTGTTTTCTTTTTTTTTCCTTGTGGTTTGTTTTCATTGATTGCATCACGTGTTTATTGTGATTTATCTGCATATATATATATATATATATATTATATAAAAAGATTTCACATAAACACGTGAAATAACAATCAATGATCAAACCATAATAAGAAATGGGAAAACAAGACTAAGATCTTTCAACCGTAACAAGCGGTCTTCGTCAGAGTCAAAAACCTAACTGGATCATCAATCATCATTGATTGTTGTTTCACGTGTTTATGTGAAATCTTTATATATATATATATATATATACTTATTCACTAATAAAACGAAATACGATCCAAACTGGACACAATACGAGTTCGAGATTAACAAAGAGCAACACACAAAGTAGGGAAACACACTTACAGACTCAAATTTTCGGGTTATCCGTCTTCAGGAGAAAAGAGAATGGGAGACCAAGCACGTTGTAGACGCAACGGCAAGTAACTCGGGTTACCGTTGCCGTTGCGTCTACAACGTGCTTGGTCTCCCATTCTCTTTTCTCCTGAAGACGGATTACCCGAAAATATGAGTCTGTAAGTGTGTTTCCCTACTTTGTGTGTTGCTCTTTGTTAATCTCGAACTCGTATTATATATATATATATATATATATATATATAACTGATTCAATAATATATCGACCGTTTGATAGAATAGGTGTGTTCTCTAATCGGTGTTCGGTCAATTTTCCAGTATAAAAAATCAAACTCTCATTGCCAACTTTTCGGTTTTATTTAAAACTTTTTTCATAGGCAGAAGTAAGAATTTTTTAACTAAGAAAATGAAATTTACAGTCTAGTCGAATGTTTTGTTCGGTTAACATTGTTGTTCCTTTAAATAATGTAAATTTAATTTTCTTAGTTAAAAAATTCTTACTTCTGCCTATGAAAAAGGTTTTAAATAAAACCGAAATGTTTGCAATGAGAGTTTGATTTTTTATCCTGGAAAATTGACGGAACCCCGATTACAGAACACACCTATTCTATCTAACGGTCGATATATTATTGAATCTGTTATATATATATATATATATAACAAAAATGTAACCTCCAGGACAATGTGGAGCCCCAGCAGGTGTCCGTTATTTATTTAACATGTAGAGAAGTTTTATACAAATGGAAAAAACCAAGGATACACTAAAGACTTCCCAGCCCTGAGGAGGACATAAATATATTTCGAAACGTTTGCAAAGAAGCGTTTTTTAGACCAAAACCCTCAAAAATATCTCAAAACCGCTATATATATATATAATTATATAAATATTGATAAAAGTATCGACCGTGGAATAGAAACAAAACTATAGTTTATCGGGACTCAGTCAGTTTTTCAAGTTCAAATTAAACTTCTGCCTATGAAAAAGGTTTTAAATAAAGACCAAAACGTTTGCAATGAGAGTTTAATTTGAACCTGAAGAACTGACCGAGTCCCGATAAACTATAGTTTTGTGTATATATATAATATATATATATATATATATATATAAACTTTTTTCTTCTGCTCTGAATTTTGGTCAGGGTTGATATATGGAATCACCTTTTCGCCAACGTTTCGTCTTTAAGAAACGTAAAGACGAAACGTTGGCGAAGAGTGACTCAATATATTAACCCTGACCAAAATTCAGAGAAAAAGAAAAAAAGTGTTTATTAGTAACTGTGGTCAAGAAAACAATATCTTATTATATATATATATATATATATATATATATATATATATATATATATCTTGAAGTAGCAGTTTGCTTCTCAACGCGAGTACTTCTCACTTCTTCCCGATGACGGCGGATGTCAAAATATCGAAGTGAGTTCTGTACTGTCTTTCTGTGTTCTTTCCTATGTGTTACAGTTTTTACTTCTCAATAGTTTTCCTATTGTGTTAAAATTAAATTCACTCACGAAATAGAATTAAACAATAAAATAAATTTTCTAGACCTAACTATTGAAAAAACTGAAAATAAACTTCAATTTAAAATATATAGAAAACCAACCGTGACCGATATAACCATACATAATTCTTCAATTTATCCAAAGCAACAAAAAATTTCTGCCTTTTGGTATATGATAGATCGATTAATAAGAATTCCGATGAATCAAAACAACTATAATAAGGAATTAAATATAATTAAAAAAATAGCAACGAATAACGGTTATAATGCAAGTTTAATAGAAAAAATAAAATTAATAACAAATACGAAAGCTCTAACAGTAATAAATACGCGTCTATAACATACCTAGGAAATATTAGTCAAAAAATAGCGAACTTAATAAAACGATACAACATAAAGGTAGGATTTAAAACTAATAATTCTATAAGTCACATATTAACTTGCTCAACCGAAAATGTAATTGATAAATATGAAAAAAGCGGGGTCTATAAATTAAAGTGTAGTGATTGTAACCAAATATATATTGGACAGACGGGAAGAACCCTAAAAATAAGATTTAAAGAACATCTTAAGGACTATTTAAATAATACAAATAAATCAAATTTTGCTAACCACCTGACTGAACACGGACATACATCTGACAGCTTAGAAAACACAATGGACTTTCTACAGACAGGACAAAAAGGACAGAGACTCAACATAACTGAACAAATATAAATATATACATTTAAAAATGCGGGTAAGTTAATAAATCAATAAATAAATTACCAATCCGATATTTTATGTAAATCACTAATAAAAATAAAAAGACGACTGGACAGGCAGGATGACGAAGTTAAAAAAATATAAAAAACCCAAAACTAGATAGTAGCTAAAAATCAAAAAAATCAAAATAACTAAATAAAATCAAAATAATAATATCAGGGTAGCAGTGGACTTGACAGATAACCAACCCCTTTATATAACAGCTCAGTAGGTTTGTTGCGATCGAAGATGGACAACGTCCGAAAGTGCTCTAACTCCAGGATCATCTTACGAGGTATGACGGTTTTACCTATTTATAATATAAATATGAATATATTTGCATATATTTTCATATGTTTAATACACTCAAAAACAAATTAAAAAACAACTCGAAATCAATTTAAACAACAACTAAAAGGAATTAAATAAAAACAATTATAAAAGAATCCTCCAAAACAATTAAAAAAACAACTCAAAAACAATGAAAAACAACTGAGAACAACTTAAAAACAGCACAAAAAAGTTTAAAAACTCGAAACCCATTAAAAGTAACTCAAAAAAATCCAAAAAACAACACAAAAATCAAAAAACTCGAAAACAATTCAAACAACAAATCAAAAACAATTTAAAAAACTGAAAACAATTTTAAAAACTCAAAACAATTAATGAAAATTCTCAAAACAATTAAAAAAAATATTAAAAAGCAATTAAAAAACTACTCAGAAATAATTTTAAAAAAAACTCAAACTTTTGCTTATGTTTGTTAATCAGATAATAGATTTAGAAAGACATGTGAAACGTAATTTTATATTACGCTCCTAGCATTTTTATAAAAAGTGAAGGCCACCCTAGTGTTTTGCCGTACCGCGACGGAAGGAATTAAAACATTGTTTTGTTGGCACACCTGACATTGATCCAAGAATTGAAGGAAGTAGGATATATTTATGATTTCTTGTCACGACCTAAATGTTAAATTCACTTTTTTTTTTAATAATTCAAAAAACGTATTCATCATTATAACCTGGTCTATTTGAACCAGTACTTACGTATAGTAGAGTACAAAAAAAAAATTGAACTTAAGCCAATTACGACTTAATTGACTGAGGAAGATAGTCTTTTGAAGGTTGATATTCGCTTGTACTTTCCCAAGTGATTGTACTGAAATGATGTATAACGGTTATAGAGTTCTAGAAGGTCATTCAAAACAACTCAAAAACAATTTAAAAAAAACAACTGAGAAACAACTGAAAAACAGCTCTCTAAAACAATTTAAAAAGAACTCAAAAACAATTAAAAAAAAAACTCGAAATAAATTATAAAAACAACTCGAAATCAATTTAAACAACAACTCAAAAGCAATTAAAAAAACTCAAAACAATTATAAAAGAATCCTCAAAAACAATTTAAAAAAACAACTCAAAAACAATTTAAAAAAATCTGGAGTGGCCAGATTTATCAACTTTACTATAAGTAAACTTAATATTCAACTTCTTGGGTATATAATATATAACGCTAAACGGTTCATTAAAAAAACCATGAAAATTTAACCAAAAATGGAACAAAAAATTATCAATTTGTAAAAAAAATGCACGACATTTCAATCGGGGCAAAGAGCAATAAAGCTATAAAAACTGTTTGTTTATCCTAGACTAAGGCATCCCTGCTAAACTTGTCGAATTTTTGATATTTTTTTACATTGTTTACACTGACTTAGAAATTTTTTGAGTGAATCCACTGAGGATAATATTGATATTTATAATGATCTCTCTAAGATACCATGTTCTCCTCAAAGAAATTATTTTATAACACGAAATCTACAATTTCAATTTTCAAATATGTTATTATTGTTGTAGTTATACTAATGATATTATATGCATCAGTAGTGTGATATACAAAAATAAGCGTGTATATTGATAAGTCGATCAATCACTATCTCTACTGCCTACAGGAATGAAGACAAATAAACATCTCCCATTTAGACATTTATATCATAGCTAAATGGAAAATTATATATTGTATATCCAAGAATTATATTATGTTTACTTGTAGTAAACTTGAAAGCAGGTCACTCCAGATTTGATTTAATCTGTATAAGGGAACAGGTGAATAATTCATTCTCTGCTTAAGAGAAAATCAGGAAAACAAAGGATAAAAACTAATACAATTGGTACATTGTTACATGGATCAGGGGTGAAGTGTAAGAGGACAGCGAGATAAAGGGGTGTGAGACGGAGCAGAAGGAGAAAGAAAGAGAGCGACATAGTGTAGAGAGGGAGAAGTGTATGACAGGGATGAAGAGGGAGTGAGAAGAAGAGAGGAGAGGGGAATCAAAGATGGCTAGTTTACGAGTTCAACATTCAAAGCTTAAAGGGCGCAAGCTTAAAACAAGCTTTCAACTAGAAAATTATAACTATGATTTTTTAAAAAATCTATTGTATTTTATTAATTAGATAATTATCTTACATTTTTTATATCAATTTCAAAAATTTGTTGATCACCTAACAGTACCGCATTGAAGACAACCTAATTTATTCGAAATAAATAAATTTCAGACTCTATTTGCAGAATGTGACAAATAATTCATAAAAGTAAATCTCCATGTAGTGAGTAATTGAAAAGTAGCATAAAATACGGAGAAGAGACAAACCGGCTTATTGCAATTGCTTGGTATAATGATATAAAACAACTCGGCTAAGAAATTTAATTATGCATGCTTAATTTCATTGTAATCAATTTGATTTAAGTATTGCAAATAAATGACACTAAAAATTTACATGAACTATGGATTTTTTTGATGTTGGTGGATCAAAAAGAAGCAAAGTAACTTCCATTTAACTTTAAATACAGGTATTGTAGATAAAATATATATACAATAACACATGAAGAAAATGATAAAAGATTATATAATAGAATATGATCTGTAAACTATAAAATAAAAGGTATACCTTAGCATGATGGAGAGGTAATCTTGTTGTGTTCTGTCTAGCGAAGCCCGAATGTGACTGATGTGTCGAGACATGCATCCAACTATAGGGTTCAAAAGTTCGCTTACATTTATTCTACTGGGATAACTACCCCCACTATACCTTTACAATTGCGTCTTAATTTATTATGAGCAAATATATGTCTCATAGTATTTCAAGCAGAAATCGTATAAAACAATCTGCTGCTGTTTTATTCTAAAGTAAATGATATTTATGAGGTTTTCTTTCTTGCACTAATTCAAGCTCAGTAACTAAAGTAAAAAGGTTAATGCAAGAAAGAATTTTTAATATACTTCTTTATATTCAAAATTTATATAAATTGATAGCACCATTCATTTAAAATAAATTTCATACTTTTACAGACATAAAAAATAATGGTTATAATTGAATTACAAGATATAAAACCTTTTTTTTGTATTTCTTTCAGGAATTATTTGATCTATAGATTATTTGTTTAGAATACAATGCATTCAAATGTATTCATTGCATTCAATGTATAGAATGTAACTTTACAATAAGTTTAATTGTATTAAAATATAGTAGTCAAGATCAAATTAATTGGAAAAATTCCAAGTAATTACACTTTTGTAGTCCTCTGATTGCATTTTTTTTTTGTCCGAGTATTTGCGGGTGGGAATGAATTTAAAAAGTTTGTGACAACTATAAATAAATATAATAGATCATATTTATTATTTTCAAAAATTAGAAGGTCCTAACTATAAAAGTTTTAAATTATACTGAATAGCTGGCTTTGACTTTGATTTGAGTATGTAAACTGGCTAATTACTACTATTTTTCTCAATATACATTCATAGGAAGCTTATGACAGAGTACAAGAAGCAGGAAAAAAGATAACACATACTCAGAGAAAATTGGTATATATGATTTTCGACAAAGGGGAAGGAAAATGATTTTATTAAATACTAAGGAGCCATAAATTTCACAGTATAATAATTCTATAAAAGACCAAAGAAGCTGTATACAGGATACCATGTACTGACTGCGAAATGTCTTACATTGGACAGACGAGCAAAGGTCTTCTTACAAGGATAAAACAGCATAAATATTCCATCAGAAGAGAGGACGAAAAGAGTGCCTTGTTCATACACATAAGAAACAGTAATCATATGATTAACTGGAAATGAAGTAAATGAATTAATATTTGTGTCTTCAGAAAGAAGAAGAAATATTGTGGAAAGTGCGCTCATAAAGAACTTTTATGAGAAATTAATGAACCATAGCCTAGGACTTTATAATTTGGATGAAGTTTTGATTAGCAAAATAATTAAACAGATGAAGACTTCTTCATCATTAAACACATTCAGGGTTACCGACAATTCTAGAAACTTCAATCAACCAGGTTAACAAGTATTTATTATTTTTTTAGTTCACTTGCTCTCTAACGATGTGTTGACGAAAGGCCTGAGAACATTGTTTCCAAATTAGTTTCATTGTGGTAAATCAACCTATATACATGTATATAAAGATTTCACATAAACACGTGAAATAACAATCAATGATCAAACCACAATAAGAAAATGGGAAAACAAGACTAAGATCTTTCAACCGTAACAAGCGGTCTTCGTCAGAGTCAAAAACCCAACAGGTATACGGTTGTTACGGTTCAAAGATCTTAGTCTTGTTTTCCCATTTTTTTATTGTCGTTTAATCATTAATCTATATATATGTGTATATATATAGTTCAATAAAGAAAAAGAAACATAGAGAAATCAAAAGACCACACAGATACAGTCTCTAATTCTCGGTTTGAACCGTCTTCAGGAGAGAAAAGAGATGGAAACCAAGCGCAATGGTTCAGAGACGGTCGGGTCTCCAACCGTCTCTGAACCAGTGCGCTTGGTTTCCCTCTCTTATCTCTCCTGAAGACGGTTCAAACCAAAAATTAGAGACTGTAAGTGTGTTCTTTTGATTTCTCTATGTTTCTTTTTCTATATTGAACTATATTTGTTCGTTTTGGATCGTATTTCTAACGAAAAAGTATATATATATATATATATATATATTTGTGTACATAGGGAGCAGGCCTTCTTTTAAACATATTTAAACTCGTTTATGTTGTTCCCTGTCAATGGAAGTCCTTAATAAGAAGACTGGAAAAAGTATCTAGAAAATATGAGAAGATAAACATAGGCAAACAATTTAATGAAATATATATATATATATATATATATATCAATGATCAAACCACAATAAGAAATGGGAAAACAAGACTAAGATCTTTCAACCGTAACAAACGGTCTTCGTCAGAGTCAAAAACCTAACTGAGTTGGGTTTTTGACTCTGACGAAGACCGCTTATTACGGTTGAAAGATCTTGGTCTTGTTTTCCTATTTCTTATTGTGGTTTGATCATTGATTATTATTTCACTTATTTATGTGAAATCTTTATATATATATATATATATATATATACCACCTCTAAATTGATATATACCACTTTATGCATAGTGGTGGGGTACTGGCTGCGGTCTCCGAGTTCAGTCGCCGGCCTGTCTTCCTGCGGGACTCTTCGCTCTTCGCTCTTCACACCTCTTGATGACGACGATGGTCGAAATATCGATATGAGTTATGTCTGTGTCTTTCTGTGTGTTTCCTTCGTTTTAAATTTATTATATATATATAAATATATAATATATATATTATATATATTATATATTTATATATATATATATATATATATATATATATACAGTCTAGTCGAAGGTTTTGTCCGGCTAACATTGTTGTTCCTTTAAATAATGTAAATTTCATTTTTTTAGTTAAAAAATTCTTACTTCTGCCTATGAAAAAGGTTTTAAATAAAACCGAAACGTTGGCAACGAGAGTTTGATGATTTTGTATCCTGGAAAATTGACCGAACCCCGATTAGAAAACACACCTATTCTATCAAACGGTCGATATATTATTGAATCTGTTATATATATATATATATATATATATATATTAGATTAGGTTCTACGCAAAATATGATGGCTACGTGTATACGTATATGGAGAACGAAATGTGTTGATTGAGGCACCCATAGAGCAGTAAAGAGATTAGTATTCCGAGGTGATGCTTAAAATAGGAAGACGTTCTCTTGTGCCCTTGAAACAACACTCTCAGGTCACTCGGCGAAAGGTTGACTAGCCATCTTTACCCCCTCCCACTCCCCCTCCCCCCCCGGGGGTTTATGTAAGCACGTATCAAGCTGTCTGTCTCTGGCAATATATCTATCTCACTTAGATACCGGCTTATATCCCATTCTCTCTCTCTCTCTCATTGCTCATCAGACTTTCAAAGTTAAGACTTTCCTAAGGTCAAATTGACCTTCTCTCTTTACATCCCTCTCTCTCTCTCTCTCTCATTGCTCATCAGACTTTCAAAGTTAAGACTTTCCTAAGGTCAAATTGACCTTCTCTCTTTACATCCTGCAAAACATCTTCATCCTTGAATCTGAACTAAGGCCATTTTCAGTCATTTACATTGAAATATCGTTAAGCAAATATATCACATTGGACAATAAAAAAAAAATTATAATAATGTTTTTACGAACCTTTTTACAGTATTTTACAGTAATACAATAATAAGTTCTCGACAGAATAATACAGTGTCATTCCGCCCCTAGTGGGGCCATCCAGCTGTACCACAGGTTGCATTGGCTTTATTTTCCACTTGGTTCTTCGAACCGGGTGCTATAAGGGCTACTGACCCTACCTGCAGTTGAGCAAGTTCAGTAAGACCATTGGTTAGGAGTTTGGTCCGAAACTCTTATAATAAGTCGGTACTACGGGCGTCGGGGGCCCATGGAAAGGTTTTCTCAACTACATAGGAATCGTAGTGGTTGTTGGTTCTCACCCATGGTTGGGTAGACCCTTGTGGTCGCTGTGTATATTTGCAGATATAGAATCAACAGGTAATATGGCTCACTCATTAATAAAATGGGTGCCAAATAATAATTGAGCCACAATTTTAGCACTAAAAGATGATAGCCTTACAAGTATGGGCGTTGGAAAACAAACCTAACTTAAGTCTGCAATGGCGCAGAAGAGATGATATCTTAAAAATTAATTTCCTTCGAAACAATGATCTAAAATTAGATTGTATTACTAAAAAATCTACATATATATATATATATAAAACAAATACTTATTCTTTTTCTCGGAGTTTGGTCAGGGTAAATATATGGAATCACCTTTTTGCCAACGTTTCGTCTTTATTTCAAGACATCCTCAGGGCTATAAACTAACAAAAAAAACAATAAACAATGGACATTTTTTCATTTCTACTTTAAAAACATCATAAACAAATTGAAAAAAGAACTTACTGAAGGCTTGGTTCTGTTACATTTGCAAACAACCGTTAACTGTCATTACATGTGCTGTTCCAAGCGACATATTATTGAACCACTGTTTTTTTAGTACAATCCATTATATATAAACATATATACATATAATATGTGTATATGTATATATGTTAATATATAATGGATTGTACTAAAAAAACAGTGGTTCAATAATATGTCGCTTGGAACAGCACATGTAATGACAGTTAACGGTTGTTTGTAAATGTAACAGAACCAAGCCTTCAGTAAGTTCTTTTTTCAATTTGTTTATGATGTTTTTAAAGTAGAAATGAAAAAATGTCCATTGTTTATTGTTTTTTTGTTAGTTTATAACCCTGAGGATGTCTTGAAATAAAGACGAAACGTTGGCAAAAAGGTGATTCCATATATTTACCCTGACCAAACTCCGAGAAAAAGAAAAAAGTGGTTGTGAATATTTTGTGGTCAAGAAAACAGTACCGTATTATATATATATATATATATATATATATATATATATATATATATTCACTGATAAAACGAAATACGATCCAAACTGGACACAATACGAGTTCGAGATTAACAAAGAGCAACACATAAAGTAGGGAAACACACTTACAGAATCAAATTTTCGGGTAATCCGTCTTCAGGAGAAAAGAGAATGGGAGACCAAGCACGTTGTAGACGCAACGGCAAGTAACGGGTTACTTGCCTTTGCGTCTACAACGTGCTTGGTCTCCCATTCTCTTTTCTCCTGAAGACGGATTACCCGAAAATTTGAGTCTGTAAATGTGTTTCCCTACTTTGTGTGTTGCTCTTTGTTAATCTCGAACTCGTGTATATATATATATATATATATATATATATATGATCAAACCACAATAAGAAAATGGGAAAACAAGACTAAGATCTTTCAACCGTAACAAGCGGTCTTCGTCAGAGTCAAATACCCAACTGAGTTATATATATATAACTTTTTTTTTTAGAATTGTAGAAATACGATCCGAAACGAACAAATATAGTTTAATGTAGAAAACGAAACATAGAGAAATTAAAGCACACACTTACAGTCTCTATTTTTCGGTTTAAATCGTCTTAATTTTCGGGTCTCCAACCGTCTCTGAACCAGTGCGCTTGGTTTCCATCTCTTATCTCTCCTGAAGATGATTCAAACCAAAAATTAGAGACTGTAAGTGTGTTCTTTTGATTTATTTATGTTTTTTTGTCTATATTGAACTATATTTATCCGTTTTGGATCGTATTTCCAACGAAAAAGTGTATATATATAAATATGGATTCAATTAAGACTCGAGTACTTTCTGAAAAGCGTTTTTTATAGACTTAAATGTATTAGTCTAAATGTCACTGTGGAGCAGCTTTTGTTGATGAGGAGGCCATCTTTCTGTCTTGATTGCATAATCCTGCATGAGGACTGGTCTAGCTTTCTCTAGTCGGGGGAGTTCCACAGAAAGTCGTCTGCTATTTGTGATGTGACTTTATTTCATAGATAGGTGACCGTGGGTGGAACATTGAATCGGCGTAGCTTTCATGGTGTCTTCATATTGTTTGAGAGTAGTGCATGCTTGTTAGCTTTACTGCACTTAAGTGCCACTTTTTCTATTGCACATTGGCTTAAGTATTAAAACAATCAGAATTCATTCCACTGGCCGTCCTTTATCATCAGTGACAAGATCAATTATAGGATGGTGTTAATTTTTTATTAATGGTGCGCGATCTATCAACAATACCCTTGTGATTGACTCGTCAATTGTGAACGATTCTTGGATCGCTTTCTACTCGTGAAATTGCGAACAACTTGCGATTATGTTCTAATCGTTCATCGTGAACAACTCTTGCGGAGCGCTTATAATCAGGGATCACGAACAAATCGTGGATTGCTTTCTACTGGTGAATCACGAAAAATTCATGGATAGCTTTCTACTCGTGCATCGCGAACAACTCGCTGCTCGCATTCTAATCCTTGATCGCGAACCACTCATGGATCGCTTCTACTCATATATTACGAACAAATCGTGAATTGCTTTCTACTTGCATATCGTGAAAAATTCATGGATAGCTTTCTACTCGTGCATCGCGAACAACTCGCTGCTCGCATTCTAATCCTTGATCGCGAACCACTCATGGATCGCTTCTACTCATATATTACGAACAAATCGTGAATTGCTTTCTACTTGCATATCGTGAACAATTCATGGATTGCTTTCTACTGGTGAATCACGAAAAATTCATGGATAGCTTTCTACTCGTGCATCGCGAACAACTCGCTGCTCGCATTCTAATCCTTGATCGCGAACCACTCATGGATCGCTTCTACTCATATATTACGAACAAATCGTGAATTGCTTTCTACTTGCATATCGTGAAAAATTCATGGATAGCTTTCTACTCGTGCATCGCGAACAACTCGCTGCTCGCATTCTAATCCTTGATCGCGAACCACTCATGGATCGCTTCTACTCATATATTACGAACAAATCGTGAATTGCTTTCTACTTGCATATCGTGAACAATTCATGGATTGCTTTCTACTGGTGAATCACGAAAAATTCATGGATAGCTTTCTACTCGTGCATCGCGAACAACTCGCTGCTCGCATTCTAATCCTTGATCGCGAACCACTCATGGATCGCTTCTACTCATATATTACGAACAAATCGTGAATTGCTTTCTACTTGCATATCGTGAAAAATTCATGGATAGCTTTCTACTCGTGCATCGCGAACAACTCGCTGCTCGCATTCTAATCCTTGATCGCGAACCACTCATGGATCGCTTCTACTCATATATTACGAACAAATCGTGAATTGCTTTCTACTTGCATATCGTGAAAAATTCATGGATAGCTTTCTACTCGTGCATCGCGAACAACTCGCTGCTCGCATTCTAATCCTTGATCGCGAACCACTCATGGATCGCTTCTACTCATATATTACGAACAAATCGTGAATTGCTTTCTACTTGCATATCGTGAACAATTCATGGATTGCTTTCTACTCGTGAATCACGAACAATTCATGGATTGCTTTCTACTCGTGGATTGCGAACAACTTGTAGATTGATTTTCACTTGTATATCGCGAACAACTCATAGATTGCTTTTTACTTGTATATCGCGAACAGTTCTTGGGTCGCTTTCTGCTCGTGGATCGCGAACAATTCATGGATTGATTTCTACTCGTGGATTGCGAACAACTTGTAGATTGCTTTTCACTTGTATATCGCGAACAACTCGTAGATTGCTTTTTACTTGTATATCGCGAATAGTTCTTGGATCGCTTTCTACTCGTGGATCGTGAACAACTCGTAGATTGCTTTTTACTTGTATATCGCGAACAGTTCTTGGATCACTTTCTACTCGTGAATCACAAACAATTCATGGATTGCTTTCTACACGTGGATTGCGAACAACTTGTAGATTGCTTTTCACTTGTATATCGCGAACAACTCGTAGATTGCTTTTTACTTGTATATCGCGAATAGTTCTTGGATCGCTTTCTACTCGTGGATCGCGAACAATTCATGGATTGCTTTCTACTTGTACATTATAAACAATTCATGGATCGTTTTCTACTAGTGAATCGCGACCAACTTGCGGTTCGCGTTCTAATCGTTGGTTGCAAACAACTCGTGGATCGTTTCTATATGTAGATTGCGAAAAATTCTTGGATAGCATTCTACTCGTGAATCGCGATCAACTCGTGATTAGCGATCAACTAGTAGATCACGATCGCAGTATTGAGCACCACAGATGTAGAATAATCCCAGTTATAATTTTTTTATAACTAAAACAGATGTCAAATACTAAATGAGCAATACTTTCCACCTACAGAGCATTAATAAAAACAAAAGTATTACAAATATATGTGTTTGAAAACAATAATGATATACAACATGGCTAATTTAATATTTAAACATTATTTTTTAGTTTTATTTCAAAATAAAAATATATTTTTGAAGTGAAACAATCTCTGCTAACAAGACAGAAAGAAAGTGACTTAGATAGACGTTTAGTGACAAACTGAATTTGATTGACAACACTGACAGACAGGCAACTCAAACAACAGGTCTCTTCTTTCAAAATAGCAATCTATTAATAAACAATTCGTTTTAGTTAAGACAGAGTTGTTTTTTTTTGATACTTCGACTACAATTTCGACTCCTTTAGCTTTTTTTGATTATGTAGCGGAAATCGGGTGGACACCCATTGGTGGCACTTCGTAACTATGTTTAACTCATTATATCCCACTGTCCTCATTTGAGGACAGTCCATAAAAGAACAAATACTTTTTTAAACGCCTGTATATTTTGGATAGTTTAACAGATCTGCATCATTTACTAGCATTCTAGTTTGTTAGGTTACCATTGATACGAAAAATAAATTATGAAAACAGCCTTCAAGAGGCTGTTATTTTAGTAAAAAAATTGGTAAAATGTACAAGAGAAATCATCATTTTATTTTCATCTCTGGTTTACTCCATATTGAATTGTAAAACTTAGGACTGAAAAATAGTAATTTTTATAACAAAACAAATAATGTGAATTCTATTATATAACCTTTTGTTTATTCTTCAAAAATATATATGACCTAAAATAATGATTTCTAAACGAAGATGTGGAACCATGCTGCCACTTGCAGTGTGTTCAGACCCGTGCACTTAGAACTCTCAAACATTCCAAGCTCTAGTGGTTTAACAGTTGTGATTATTGATTTGACGAGTGAAATTGTCGTAAATTAAATCTCATAAATAAAAAAAAATTAAAAAATAAAAATAAAATATAACCTTATAAAATTTATAATTTTATAAAAAAAATATATAAAAATAAAGGTAAAAATCTGGAGTGGCCTACACTCTACTTTACTATAAGTAACTTAATGTCAAATTTCTTGAGTATATAAAACATAACGTCTCATTTAAGCATAACGTAAACATCTAAATGGGATATAATTATTAGCCTTTCATTCCTGATGTAGTACAGATAGTGATTGAAGGACATATCAATTTATAAGCTTATTTTTGTACATCACAAATAATTTATTATTTGCAAATAATTACATTAGTATAACTACAGCAGTAATAACATTTTTGTAAAACCAAAGTAAACGAAAGATTTATATTTTGAATTATCTTTTACATTTTTGGTTTTTAACAGAATTATTATACTGGGAATTTTAGGCTTCTTAGTATTTAATAAGAAAATTTTCCTTCCCCTTTGTCAAATAACATATATACGAATTTTTTTTTAATGAGTGTTATCATTTACCTGCACAAATTTATTCCTCTTACATCTCTTATAAGTCAATAATATATTTTCATTTTTCCATTAGAAACATCAATTTTATCTCAGTGGATTCGCTCAAAAAATGTCTAAGTTAATATAAACAATGTAAAAAAATACAAAAAATTTGACAAGTATAGCAGGTGATCTCTTAGTCTGGATAAACAAACAGTTTTTATATCGTAAATTGCTCTTTCCCGTAATTAAAGCTTCATGAATTTTTTTTTATGAATTGCTAATTTTTGGTTCCATTTTTGGTCAAATTTTCATTATTTTTTAACGAGCCGTTTAGCGTCAAAAAAACATTTTCTGAAAACACAAATCGTACTGTAACGCCCGTTTAGCGAATGTAATTTTGGAAAAAAATATCTCAACTCATTCTCCATATAATGTTCTATTTATAGGCATAGTTTCATTATTGTCCGTCAAAAGTATGGCTTGTATCGCTCTCCAAGGTTTGAGATTGAATTATAAGTCAAAATTTTTCATTTTATTGAAAAAAAAATATTTCCTGTTGTTTTAAAATTCTGAATATATTTTTCGTTTGTTGCATTTGAAACTTCAAAGATAATGTCTAAATTTCAAAACTTTAGGGTTATCAGTTTAGGAGAAATAAATGTTTTTAAAAAAACGGTTTTTGGCAAAAAAAGTGACTTTCCCATCATGCATAATTCTTCCCAAACAATAGGGATGTCCGTCTTTATGAGGCCCATTTTTGTGTAAAATATCAACTTGATCCATCAAAGATTCGGCCGTAGCGTGGTAACAAGCAATGCTAACACACGCACCCACCCACGCACCCACCCACCTACCCCCACCCACCCACACCCCACCCACCCACCCACCCACACACACACAGACATCATCGTAAAAACTTCATAAAACGACTTCTGGGACCTCAAAACATGTAATTCCGTCAAAATCTCGAGATCGAATTTTTTCACGATCACTATACTTTACTTATAGTAAAGTAAAAATATAACTTTAACATGTTTTTAATTCGTATTTAAACAACCTGTGGAAATTTTTTTATGAAATTTGCAAAATCAAAAACTTGGGATATAATGGGTTAAGCTTTATGACGACAAAAAGTCACGTGGCTATTGCCTTTTAATCGTCTTTGGGAGTGTGGGAGGATTAATAGTTGATGACAGAGTTACACAAAAAAAAATTATAGATTTCATTGCAATTACAGTTAAATAAATAAGTTATATTAAGTGTCGATAAATATTTACGAATGCTTTACATATTTATGATATTTTTCTTTTTTTTTATCGAGGTTTGGTCTACCTTCAATAATACAACAACTTTAAGCCGACGTTTCATCTATATTTGTAGACATCTTCAGGGCTACATCAATACAAAATTAAATTACAATAACATTAAAAGTAATTATATTACATTATTTAAGGTATTATACCAAGGTAATTATGTATATTAACATTCTATGATCAAACCACAATAAGAAAAAGGGAAAACAAGACTAAGATCTTTCAACCGTAACAAGCGGTCTTCGTCAGAGTCGAAAACCCAACTGAAAAACTGACGGTATATTATATTAGTCTTGCTTTCTCTTTTTCTTATTGTGGTTTGATCATTGATTGTTATTTCACGTGTTTATGTGAAATCTGTATATTAACATATACATATTGTTAATATTGGAACTATAATATACTGTCTTACCTCGTACACTGCTGCTGAAGTTCTCGGACCGGTTTCGGGTGTCACCCATAGTTCTTGTTGAACATGGGTGACACCCGAAACCGGTCCGAGAGCTACAGCAGCCGTGTACGAGGTAAGACGGTATATTATAGTTCTAATTATTAATAATACTAACCTCTATGGTAATGATGAAATGCATGAATATACATATTGATATGGTAGGTCTGGGGTTCGATACCCATCTGGCCTTCAATTTATTCGTCTGAGAGGTGAGTAAATCTGACAACATCGTCCTAAGAGAGGACGTTAAACCGTTGATCCTAAGCCTATATGATGTCAGGCTTAGGTATGAGGTACTTGTAAAAGATCTCTACTCTAAATACATTTTAGTGACCAGCTACCATGTTTACAGTTTAAGAACTACCGTGTTGACAGTTTAAAACTACCGTGTTGGACAGTTTTTAAAACTACCATGTTGACAGTTTAATAACTACCATGCTGACAGTTTAAGGACTACCATGTTGACAGTTTAATAACTACTATGTTGACAGTTTAAGGACTACCATGTTGACAGTGTAAGAACTACTATGTGACTACTATGTTACTCTACAAAAAAATATATCAGTGGTTGAGAAAAACCTAACAAATTCATAAAATTTAAAAAAAACAAAGAATTAGTTTTTATTAAACAAACAGTAAAAACGTTTACTCTTTTTATCAAGAACAAATTTTTTAAAGAAAATAAACAACTTAAAAACTCTACTTTATTAATAACAAGCTGATCTACCCGGCTTTACCAGGGAAACAATTTAATTTCAACTCTAATAATAAATTACATATAACGAAAACAATTTACATTTTCTATAGTTCCGTTACACTTAACTTTTTTTGAGATAAATTAAATTATTAGAGAATTAAAATTATAGATTACGCAAAAAGATATAATCTAACACTGATTATAAATATCACACATTGTCTAATACAATTGGTAGTTGATAGATTAGATTAAACAAAAAAATAAAAGGACTATTTTTTGCCAAAAAATACATATAAAGAAATTTTGAAAGAAGTCTAAGCTCCTTATATGTTATATGTCTTATCTGTTAAATATAGAATTTTAAACCCACAAATCGTTTCAATTAGGAGCCAGTTAGTTGAATAGGCTAAACCATATCACATTACATTTCATTCAATAATTTCAATTTGAAGACTTTACACAGTTTTAAAAGTTTAATTAAAATTATATCAGTAAACAAAATTGTCTCTTAAAAGTTTGAATAATAATATTTTGATGAAATGTTATTTGTTTATGAAGAAGCATTGTATTGAAAAGTGTCAATAGAGTTCTAAATATTAAATTCTACCTACATTTAGTAGGTAATATTATGTAATGTTAAGAGTTATTAGGTTATGAACTGTATTTATACACACAAATACATACAGTGATTAAGTTTTATATATGTACATTTTGATTTGAATATTTCTTCATTAGTTTTTTATGCTGTATATATTCCCTTATTAAGTTTTACTGATTTAGACATTTAAACGTTTTTAGTTAGAATCAAATCGATATATATAATAACTTACCATTTTGCCTATATGGAGTAGAGCCGGATAATAATTACTAATAATGAAATATTTTAAACAAACGAATAAATTGTTATTTCCAATTGAACAAAGCATGTGGAAATATCATCATAAATAATAACCTACCTGCGGCTGTTATTACCAATTAAAGTCAAAATATAAACAAACAGGTTATACAGCAAACCTTATCTATTATGATATTTTTGGGATATTACCTGAACCACAACTCTGATTTTTAAAAAACTTTTACATAAACCTTCCCGGGGATATAACTAATAATTTCCTAAATTTTCACGGCGATTGGATGTATGGTTTTTGAATCTATCCAGTACAAACAAACAGATATACATTCATTTTTCATTCTGAGGTAAAATGGATAAACCAACAAAAGTCTCCACACAAATGAAGTTTTATTCAACGCGTTTCGAACACTTTGTGTTCATCATCAGGAAGACACTATAATACAAATTTATATTAATTAGTTACAAAAATTAAAGTGAAATAATAAAATTCAATTAAGAGAATTCAAGACATACCCAAGGATGTGGGTACTGACGGGTTGGCAGTGAAACAACTAGTAGGAAACAGATCCGTTGCGAAAGGTGGGGATAGGCATTTAGGGAGATAAGGGACAAAGGCTTCGGGTATGCTTGAAAACCTTTAATTGAAATACAGAAGGCCAGAACCACTAATTTAGAGGAAAGAAACCTTTTTTTTTATATATATTTATTTATTTTTTAATTTATTCTTTGTGATTCTAGGAACAGTTTAAGAAATTTTGGACACCCTGGAATTTGATCATTAAGACATAGAGAAGCAGAAGGATACCCACATCCTTGGGTATGTCTTGAATTCTCTTAATTGAATTTTATTATTTCACTCTAATTTTTGTAACTAATTAGATATAATTTGTATTATAGTGTCTTCCTGATGATGAACACAAAGTGTTCGAAACGCGTTGAATAAAACTTCATTTGTGTGGAGACTTTTGTTGGTTTATCCATTTTACCTCAGAATGAAATAATAACCTACCTGCGGCTGCTATTACCAATTAAAGTCAAAATGTAAACAAACAGGTTATACAGCAAACTGTATCTATTATTATATTTTTGAGATATTACCTGAACCACAACTCTGATTTTTAAAAAACTTTTACATAAACCTTCCCGGGGATATAACTAATAATTTCCTAAATTTTCACTGCGATTGGATGTATGGTTTTTGAATCTATCGTGTACAAACAAACAGACATACATTCATTTTTATATATATAGACTAGAAGATTTTTATATTGTTTTTCTACAGAACGGGGGGGGGGAGGGGGGGGGTAAAAAAAAGTAGGATTTTGCTTTGAAGGTGACCCACAGATCTAGAAGTTCGTTCTACCGTATAATATTAGCTTTAGAAACTCATACATAAAGCAAGGAAGCTTGAAGAGACCCATTTCTAAGTTAGTCATAACATTGAATTATACAACCAGTCATTCATATAATGATACTAGTATTCTATTACCCCAATATTTTATAATCTTATTAAAAACTAATAATATTGAAATAAATTTATTTAGTTTTTTGAAATAAACTAAACGACAAGTGACCTTGTGTCAATCAGTGCTAAGACATTATAGCAACAGTTAATAATATGCATTCATTGTAGGGTAAAAATCTAATGAAATGGTCTCCACATATAAAAATTTTAATGATATAAACAACGCGTTTCGAACACGTAGTGTTCTTCCTCAGGCATTAACTAAGGATGAGTGCCTCTGAATAAGACTGAGTGTTTACATTGACAAAGAGGGTTGACAGCTAGCGGATAGTTTTTTTTACTTTTTCTTACTGTACTCCTTTGTTTCCCCCAAACATCCCTTTCTGGACATTAGTCCTTTCCTGCGCTTTCACCCTTTTAAAATACCACTCTTCCCTCCCACTCTTCTCAACTCCTCACCAGATGTTTTCTGCATCTAGTGTTCAGTTGGGTTTTTGACTCTGACGAAGACCGCTTGTTACGGTTGAAAGATCTTATCTTGTTTTCCATTTCTTATTGTGGTTTGTTCATTTATATATATATATATATGTAACAAATTCAATAATATATCAACCGTTGGATAGAATAGGTGTATAATAAAATCGACCGGTGTATAATTATTGACCGAATCCCGATTTTATTACACCTTTTTTTATATATATTTAATATAATAATTAAATTAATATTATAGTACTGTTTTTTTTGACCACAAATACAACAAACAAATATTAACAAACACTTTTTCTTTTTCTCGGAGTTTGGTCACCCTGACCAAACTCCGAGAAAAAGAAAAAGTGTTTATTTATATTATATATATATATATTATTATATATATATGTAAAAGCACCGAATGAATTTCATTATAATTGCAATATTCTTTTTGTAGTAATTTGAAACTTTGAAATCAATTGACCTAGTTTTAAAAATAACGCAAATTTCAAAATGCATTACTACTACTTTCGACATTGAAGTGAGTGTTTCCCTTCGATGAACAAAACCAGTTTTAAATCAAGTTCTACGGAACTTAATTACATGAAATCGTTACTTGGATGTCACATTTACTGTTTTTCACAGAGTCGTTTGACTTTAATACAAAAACTAGTTTCATGAAGAATACGTAGAATATTGATGATTATTAGTATTTGCGAATTAATTTTGAAGTGTGTAATATTGCTCACGATATAATATGATGATTATACCCTTAATTCATACTGAATGTATGATAGAATGGAATAATGAAAATCTATCATGATGATAATAGTACTAAATTCATACTCAATCTATAGTAGATTGAAATACACAACACTGATGATGATTTGTGCTATATTAATAGAATCTATTATTAATATCGCTGATGATTATTCTATCCAAATCCCTCCCCAATTACAATACAATGGAATACTATTTTATAGCTGATGATGATTTGTGCTATATTAATAGAATCTATAATTAATATCGCTGATGATTATTCTATCCAAATCCCTCCCCAA
>JAPFBL010000607.1:0-149510 GCA_026182355.1 Hermatobates lingyangjiaoensis
CTAAATATGTATTATTAAGTTATTATAATTTAGCCATTCTGGGTAGAGAAGAATAATATTTTGTTTGATATTTGGTTCGTATAATTCGAGAAGTGGGCATACATTTTGAAGTTTTGTAAATTAGAATGAAGATAAATTGGATAAGGTAGGAGTTGAAAGGCAATAGTGGCATAGGTGAGCGTGGAACAGAGCGCCCAATGGAGTAATTCAAGGTTTGACTCTAGAGAAGAATGCATAAGGTCGCTCTCGCAACACTGTCGTAAAACACTTGTTTATACAGCTGTTGCAGACCTGAATTTTAACATGTTCATACAAAAATGACTCAACATAACTTTATTCCAAAGATTCACTTCAATTTCGTTTTATTTTTTAGAAACTGTAATTATTATTTCAATATCATATCTAATAGATAGTCTTTCACTATATTCTCAGTGGTGTAGCATTGGGGGGAGGGGCACTTGCCAGGGGACGGCACTTTGAGGGGGGGGGGGGGTTAACATATAAAATAGAAAAAAATTAAAATAATATAGTTAATTAATATAAAATATAATAAATAATATATATATATATTCTTCGACGTGGGGAAGATCTCTCTCACTTCGTCCTCTCTTCTAGTCTACTCCTGATGACGAACAACAGTTCGAAATATTGAATTCTGTAAGGTTCCTTTTATTCTCTTTTCTGGTCGTGCTTTGTGTAATTTAAATTATATATATATTATAATAAATAAATTCAAAACGGGGGGAAAAACAAGAAAAGAAACAAAGAAACAAACCACATCCTTAATTTCGGTTTGCCGTCTTCGGGAGGAAGGAGGAAACCAAGGCCCGGCAGGAAGACGGGGGAAACTTTACCTGGGCTGGGTAAGAAAAAAGGTGGCAAGGCAATTTTTCAAAAAGGGGTTAGGAAAAATATAATAAAAGTTAAGGGAAATGCCAACCCGAACAAAGATATTACTTTAAATTAAAATCGGCCTAACCTTGATAAAACATTACTTTAATGTTTATTGCATTTGAATAAATTTTTTTATGATTTAAAAAAGATTTATATATTTTTAAAATATGAATTTTTCTGCATTTTAAACCTTTTATTCAATTTATCTCATTTCCTTATTTATAGGAAAATAAAAGGGCAATACTTTCCTAAAATTCAATTACCGTTTATTGGTTTTTTGGACCAAGGTTAGTTTTAAATTTAAGTCTGGCAAAATCATATTTTAATTAAAATTATCAAGAAGTTTTAACAAAAACCAAATAAATAATCCAAGGTTTTAGGAAGAGTTTTATAATTAAAAATTTCTCGAATGGGTTCAATTGGAAAATCTATTTTAAAATTAAAATTTAGAATAATCCTAGGAAGGAGGTCCAGTGACTGAAAAGATAGTAAACTTGTGACTTCCACATTAAATCGGTTTCTATTACAGCATTAGAGACGTTATTTCCTCACGTTTTAAAAGTTTGACTATATATATTTTGTTTAATAGTATGCCAATTATCATTTTTATTGTTTTCCAGGTACACACACACCACACACAAGACACACACACCACACACACACACACACACACACAACATTAACGTGATAATTCTGATACTTAACCTGTCCTTTTCGCGTTCTTATCATGAGCTATTTTAACAAGAAGAATATATTATCTCCTGGATCTGATGATGATAACCTTACCTATATAAATGGCCTAACATCAGACTGACGACTGTATTATCGATAATATTAAATATATTTTTTGTGGTTCACATAAATAAATAAACATTTATGTGATTCTAACTTTTTTCTGTTTTAACTGTTATGTACAGAAAGTCTTTCATACAAGATAACACAAGGTCTTTCAGGCCATGGTGAAAATAAATCATACCTCAATAGCTTGAACATCATTGACAGTGACTGGTGTATCTTGTGATGGTGTATCACCAGAGACTTGGTACTGTTCAACTGCCCAATTCTAGACCAACAGCGACATAGTTTTAAAGCATTGACAATGACAACTAGATATAACTGGCCTCCAGCTAATAGCACTACAGTGCAAAACAGTAAACTCATTCTAAACTTTAAAAAAATCGTAGATCTCATAGACTTTAAAAAAAACATTTATAATGTGTAATTTAATATAATGTAACTCTTGATGTAAAATTAGTCCGTATTTTTAATGTTAAATAAGCTTTGATACTGCATGTAATGTACTATATTCATCATGCAGTAAAAAATAAAAAAAACTACTATGTCATGTGGACGAATTCGATTGAGCTCTGTTTCATTCGTGAATGGATTTCTTCAAAGCTCGAAGGTATTGCTTTCCTATTGACACAATAACATTTGTATACCTAAATTGATCCTCTGTCTAAATTAATATAACACTATTCATTTATAGATTTACTTTTAATCCAGTTTACATAATACTAAAGTCAATATCTTGCTACATTTTTTTTATTAGTTGATGTTTAGATTACAATGTCAAAAGAGCACCATTAAATGAAACACTTCTAATAACTGTTCTTCACAATAACCTGGAAGAAATTTTCATTTTCTGGAAGAAGTACCTCCGATTAACAACAACTACGGCAAGCAAGAATTGGAATAAGAAGTATTAAAAACAGAAAAAGAATAAGGTACTCATAATATTTTGGAAGTCCATATCTTATAAAACTTTCTTTGTGTCCAAACATTTCATACGTTAGATTTGCGTTACGGGTTCTAGTTTTAATTTGGCTTAAATATTCCTTTTTACTTTGCTGTTAGTAATCTATTTCTATTATTTTCAATATAAAATCTTAATTCTTCAGGTCCAATTAGAGATGACTTCTGTTATTATAGTTTTGTTCTTCATTTGCTATTCAATCTAAATATCTGGAAATAGATTAAATATATTTATGTTTATTATCAATGAAATGATACGGTTCCACGAACTGATTAAACTATATTCACAAAAAGAACACACAGAAATTAAGTAGAAACTCACTACTATATTTCGATGGTGTCGTCATCAGGAAGATAGATGTAAATCTCTCCGAAGACTGGAAACGACTGGCTGGTGGCCTTGAAAAAGCACTCAAACAGTGTAGCCAATTTATGGACAAAGGATACATAAGGAAAGATAAGGATAGACAAAGGGAAAAAAGTAAAATAAATAATAAAGGAATGAAAACATTTAAATAAAAGCGGTTAACATATTGAAAAAAAACGAACTAAAAATATAAACAAGTATGTAAACAAAAAAAATCATTCTAAAACTAAATAGATAAATCAAATTGAGACTAAAATAAATCAAAGGAATAATCAAGGATTATTGAGGTTAAGCCCAGGAGTACATCAACCTCAGAAGCTACAAAATATGCAAGTAAATTAAAAATAAGAATTTAAACTGTATGGTTTATTCAAAAAATTGAATATAATTGAATATTATATTCAATTCAAAATTGATTAGTAATCTACATTTAAACTGTAGATGAGGCCATTCAACATAAAAAAAGAATTGTTTATTCCTGCACATTCTTAGTTTCTATTTCATTTCTGTGTCTTCTTTTTGTGATTGTAGTTTAAATATATTATACTTTATTTAATAAAAAAAATAAAATATACAAGCAAAATAATTAATGAGAATTTAAACATAAAAATGCTTACTTTTGCAAATTTTTATATGTGGTCTTTTGTATTACATATAAATAAATAAAATAATCTTGAAAATAAGATTTACTTTCTCCTAATTTGTTTTTATTTATGAGGCAGAAAAGAGTATTAGGTAAGTTTAAGTTGCAGTGGGAGTCCGACGGGAGAGTACAATGATCATTGGAGGGTCTAAACTTTGGCCTAATTCAAGGAGTATTTATAGTAGGGGACTTCTATAGGTCCCGAGTACCTGATATCATTTAGGCTCAGGGCCAAAGGGTTAGCACACTTTCCGTGGGATGACAAGCACAGATTTGTTTTCACCCTCCGCGTGAAATAATCGAGAACTAGAGTGAGTATTGAAGCATGGATTTATTTACGAGTACAAGAGCGAGCACGTTGACACTTGACTATCTGGGGCCCTTAAGTAGGATTAAAAAGCAATAAAATATCAAAATACGTAAAAAGAATAAAGATTATTTATCATAAAACAATAAATAAAAGACTATTACTTTATATTTAAGAAACCAAATTCAAAAAAATTGAGATTCAAGGAATCCAAATTCCAATTTCTTTGATAAAACTAAATGTGAACATGAGCTTCTTCATAAATCCTTTATGTCAATTTTATCATCGTCAGTTACATAACTGAAAATTTGAACTTCAGAGCAATCATTGGTTCTGAGTCTATGGCTTTTGACATGGATAATGGTAAACAGGTTACTATGATTTATGGTCATTCATAAAAAAGCTGAGATTAGTGAAGAAGAGACTAAATGAAGAAGGCACTGTACTGGTCACATTCCAGTCGGTCAAAGCAGTTCCTGGTGGTGCATTAACTATTAGAAAGGACAGGACAGCTATTCGTGGGACTGAAGAAGAAAGATGACGCATTAATTAAAGAACAGCTTATGCAAAGGCGACAACCACATTCCTTTATGCCAACATACCTTCTGTCAAGTCTAGAAGCACCGATGATTTTTATAAGGAAAACAAATTTACCTCATTAGAAAAGCATTCTAAAGGGTAAACGTTTCGGTTCATTTTAATATAGCTGAAGTTGAAAATAGAATATGTGAGGAAATTAATAATTGGCAAAGATAAAGTTCTGATCTTTTCAAGTTCCAGGAAAAAGTAGCTACAGAAAATTGAAACAATTAGGTTTACTGGGAAATGACATTTAAGAAAAGCGGTGCCAAATTGTAAATGTTTAACCAACACACATTTGTTACAAACCAAGTTGTAAACAATACACATAATAGATTATCTATGTTCGACAAACTTATTCCTAAATTAACAGATATGATAGTAGTGTTGGTGTAGATTGTAGATCATGACAATTTTGATAAATTTTAATGAAAATAATACAAGTTCAGGATTCTTTAAAGTAAAGAAGATTATCTGTATGGATAGTATAAATAAAATGTCATTTAACGTCACATGAATATCGAGGAAATTAATAGAGTTAATTAATTTCCTCGATAGAATCATTAATTAATAGAATTAATTAATTTATACTAATATACTTCGATGGTCTCGTCATCAGAAATATAGAAATGAGTCGCTCCGCAGGTAGACTACGGTGACTCGTTTTTATCTTCCTGATGACGAGGCCATCGAAGTATAGTAATTGAGTTTCTGTTTCTTTTCTGTGTGTTCTTTATATCAATGTAGTTTATTTAGTTTGTGGAATTGTTTCATTTAATCGGTATGAATAGTTCATCACGATAGAGTTTTGCTACTATTTGTTACGATGAATCGTAAAAATAAGAATCGTAAGAAATATGAAAAGAGGTTTCAAAATAAAGGGCTATGATTGTCTTAAAATCACTTTCGTAAGTACTTGAATTTTTTTTTTACAGAAGAATGACATTTTTAGAAGAGTCAAAACATTTTTTCCCAATATCGGAAAGAAATAATTAGTACTGTATTAAAAACAGGAGAAATCTGGTAAAATATGATCTAAATAGATCAAAGTAGAATCTAGATATGCAGTACAATGTAAAATAGACGACAGAAGTGACAAAGATGAATTGGGAAATATAATATGGGCTGAGACCGGCACTTTTTACGTAAAATTATTGGGTAAAAAATATTCAACTAGAAACGACTAGAATGAAATCAATTTATATCTCGAATTTAGCCATTTCTTGCAGCAATAATCTCATACAAGAAAAAAATATTAGAAATTAACAACATATATATAAAGTGTAAGATTTTACAAAGATGTTTTAAAGGACAAATAAAATAAATAAAAGAAAAGAAAAAATAAAATCAATGAAATAAGAATTAAATAAGAATACTTAAATAAGAATTGAAATAAGAATTCAATGTAGATGAAAAAAAATAGAATACTTAAAAAAAAAGAAAGTAATTTACATTTTTATAACTAAAGTTTTACAACTAGTCTGTTCAGATCAAATTAGCGTATTTTATGATATATGTATAAACAAAATATATAATGGCTAGGAAGCAACATGTCAAGTTATATATAAAGAACTAGTAGAAACAACTGATTCAACTCACTTCTATATTTTGACACTCGTTATCATCAGGAGTACAAGTAGCCTGACTGGTCAGTCAATATCTAATGGATTCTATAACTGAGTCCGAGCCGAGCGGAACACTTCCTCTCTTGATGATGACGATGGTCAAAATTTATAAGTGAATTGTCAGATCTCAATAATTTGATATATATATCATCATAAGGGCTACACAAAAATGTGACATATATCAACTGATGGTTACGAAAAAGAAAAGAAAATAAATACGAGTATTACAACATTGCTCTAAGATGAACTCTATTAAGTAATGTTGCAATACTGCTTTCTATTTTCTCGTTAATTTTTTACCATCTAATGACCTTATTTTCTTAGACAGCTCTGATGATGCCATACATATATTTAGCAAAATGTTGGTTTATGTATAATGCGTTTGTGTTTGAAATTCTGGTACCTCACCACAGAGGAAAGTTACCTGGTGAGTTACCAGAAAAAAATTACCTAGGTATATAGAACATGATAAGAAGATCAACATGTAGAACAGTGTGCAATATCAAATCATTAATTAAATGGTTATTGTCATGTAGAACACCTTATCATATAAGGTCATTACTTATATGTTGACATTTGAAGACGATGATGATGATGATGATGATGATGATGATGATGATGATGATGATGATGATGAGAGTTATATTATGATGAAATCGAATCTGTCAAGTAAAGGAATATGCAGACTTCAGCATTATCAGAGGTTAGGTTAAGTTGGAGCGGCAGTCCCAAAAGGGAACACACACATTCTGAGCATTGACCATTTCTAATACTCCACAATGAAGATTGATTGATGAAGAACATTGCGAGTCCTAAATTTTCTCTAACACAAATGTATTTGTAGTAGGGTTCTTTAATAGGTAACTTACATCGTATAGGCTCGTGACCATGGGTTTAATGTCATCTCCGAGGGCCCAAATGACCTCTCACGTGAATAAATCTATGACCAAAATGGGTATCGAACTCCAGACTTACCAGTCCAGAGACAAACACGTTGACACTGGTCTAAGCTCGCTCCGTCAGCTTTATCATGTAAAATCCTAGCCTACATGAAAGAAGCAACAAGCTAAATGATAAGTTATGAGGATGGTATTTACAAAATATGGTACAGAATATACTATCTACAATGTAGTATGTATTACAAGTAGTAAAGTATATTTTAACAAAACAAAATTAATAGTTTCAGTTATCGACAACTTATCTGTTCATAAATATGTAGGTTTTTTTTTCTAATTTGCTGCACAATTCAAACCTGCTTCATTTTACATAGACAAAAAGATGTATTTTTCAATTACATGTTTAGAATATTTTTAGTTAGAAAGATTACAAAATAATAAACCAATAAATAGTCATAAAGTATCAAATTAATGGCATGTTTATAACAATAATTTTATTTTCTTCATTTCTTTTTTGATGATTTATATTGATAATATGATATATAAATGGGCAAGTTTTTGTTATAAATAAATGTTTTTGAATGATATTTATCTTTCTTAAAACATATAATTATCTGTTTTTAATTTATAATTATTTTATTCAAAGATTTTTAATTTAATCAAAATCTATGTTTATTATCAATGTCCATTACATGATTTCTTGTTTCCTCAGGATTTCCTTTGCAGAAAATTATTTAATATTCAGATAAGAAGTTTTTGATATCTTGAAACGAGAAGTTGTAAAGTGTTTTCTATCTTTTTATTTTTCATTTTTTTTCGTCTTTTGAATCTAGTTTTCTTCATTCTAAATCTGGAGTAGTTTAGTATGTGTTTCTTGATTGATCAATATTTGTTTTTATTTTAAAGTAAGTTAATTTCATTTTACAAATATTCGAGCGAACGTTTCATATTCCACATAAGCAATTTGTTTATAAATATATTGTTTCAAATTTAACTGTCTTTGTTCATTAATTATTCTTTTGTATATTCTTACGTCAGTAGTGTTATGAAATTCCTTGTGATTCAAATATATTCTTTGTTTCAACTTCTTTCTTCTCATTTGCTTATAAGATACTTGTAGTCACTATTGTTACATATAGTTTTACATATATAGATATAGTATCTAATATGTATAGTATTAAAAAAAGTTTCATCAACAAAGGCAACAATGAAACAAAGCATAAATAGCAGCTGCAACCATAATCAAAAGCAAAACCTCGGTAAAAGTTCTACCAGTTATATTCGGCAAAGAGTCGTCATAATACAATGGTGCAGTACGTGCTCCACTTTCTCCATCATCATCGTTCTTATCTTTTTTCCCTTTTTTCTTACCACCTTTTTTACCTTTCTTGTTTTTCTTTGCCATATTTCATTTAAATGCATTATTTCTGTTTATCTTCAGTTATTTCACTCCATGGTTCTTCTTTTATCTAAATTTCACCGGTTTCAATATTTCATTATATCAAATGAATATCAGTAGATATGATGGTAAGCTAGGAGTAAATCTTGCATCTTGGATTATTTTTCAAAATTTTCGTTTAATCTAAAAAATTCTGAAAATTATTATATATATATATGTATATGAATTAATAATCAGCAATAACTCTTGATATAATATATGCATTAAACACTACAATAAACAAATATATATTAATTACAATGCTCTAAGGCATTTTGTTACAACATCATCATAGAGATAAATAAAACAAACAAAAAATATAATAACAAGTTAACCTGGTTGATTGAAGTCTTGCATCCCTGTCTGAATTTAATGTTCCTAAGCAGTAAACAGATCAAGACTCCTTCAATTTTAGGAACATTAAATTCAGACAGGGATGCCAGCAATCCTAAAGACTTCACTCAACCAGGTTAGCTTGTTGTTATATTTTTTGTTTGGTTCATTTAGCTCTCTGATGCTGTTGTAGCGAATCCTTCTATGATATAATAGATTACTTCCTTAACATACATATTAAGATTCAACCTCTGGTGTTCAATGATTCCATATATATGTAAAATATGTAAGCAGTCCTTCATTTAAACATATTTCGTTGCATCATTCAACATATATTGGACTTGAGTTTAATAATGCTGTCTCACAAAAATCATTTTTATTATTTTGGATAGCTTATAACTTACTCGACTCGAAAATCATTCACACAATGTAGAATATTTTTTTTTTTAACAACTGTGAAATTAGCTTAAATTATCTAATATTGTGGGTTTTTCTAATGTCAGAGTTGGGTTTTTGACTCTGACGAAGACCGCTTGTTACGGTTGAAAGATCTTAGTCTTGTTTTCCCATTTCTTATTGTGGATTCATCATTGATATATATATATATATATATATATATATATACCATGGTAAACGGAAAAGGTCCGGCAGGACAGATTACACTTAAAATAAACTTTGACACATAGACTGAAACATAACAAAGACTCACTTTTCAATATTTCGACCATCATTACGGTCGTAATATTGAAAAGGGAGTCTTTGTTTCATTTCTGCCTATGTGTCACAGTTTATTTTAAGTATATATGTATATATATATGTATATATATATATATATATTTCTAAGGTAATGCAAGCAGTCATTATGTGGCATTATGTGGTATTTAATCATTGTTTAGTAAAAAAATTAATATATTTCTGGAGACTACTTTATTAACTTTTTATCCTACATTAATATAATATATATATATATATATATATATATATATATTCTGTAGTTCACAGAAAGAACACACATAAAAGAAAAAACAGAAACTTACTACTATATTTTGTCATGAGGAAGATAGATATTAGTTGCTCCGAAGACAGGTGCCAAATGAAGTGAAGTCTCCTTGAAGAGGCACTCGATCAGTGTAGCCAACTTACGTAGGGAGAGACACATAGTAATATATATATATATATATACTTTTTCGTTGGAAATACGATCCAAAACGGACAAATATAGTTCAATATAGACAAGGAAACATAGAGAAATCAAAAGAACACACTTACAGTTTCTAATTTTCGGTTTGAACCGTCTTCAGGTGAGATAAGAGAGGGAAACTAAGCGCACTGGTTCAGAGAAGGTTAGAGACCAACCATATAGGAAAAGAAGAGTGATCGATCAGACATACAGTAAAACCAAGCAGTACAAGTTTAATTCCTTCTCAGACCGAGCTCGTATTGCAATTTATTCGCATTACGAAGCAATTTTTCGCATTGAATACCATAATACGTATTACCTATCCTACCTATCCATAATACCATTGAATACGCAAATTACATAAAATATACCATATCACCCTTTTGGTTAATGTAATTTTGATAAATATTACCTCTCATCAATCCCCACATAATGTTCTATTTTTGAGTATCATTTAATTTTGATCCGTTAAAGGGTATGGCTTTGGTAAATAATAAAAGTGCATGCATGAAATAATGATGTCTTATTAATCCATTAAACTTAAAACTGAGGTCATCTAGGCTTTAGTAAGATAGTCGCTTGTACGAGTACTACGAATTCTTACTCGTCGTACGAGACAAACATTCATACGAATGGCACCTTATAAAATAAGGCACTCGTACAAGAAGGTTCTATTGTACTGTCAAGAAGAAAGATTACAAAAAACTGAAATGAACATAAAACATATCTGAATACTTCAATATCACTGAACCTGAGGGCAACATGGATTCAATAAAAACCAGGATGGTATAGTGTACATTTGCTAAGAAAGAAAGTCAAAAGCAGGCTGTCATCATTCTGCTATAAGGCATACCAAAATGTGAGGCAAACATCATACCAGCCGATATATCATATTACCTTCAAAGACTACCAAAATGTAAGTAATGATTGAAAACGGATTTCATGAAGATTTCGTTCAAAGAACGAAAAGTCAACGATGCTTCAAAAACTATTCAGTATTTTCAAAGCTCAATATTTTAACCTCGTCGTCATCAGAGTTCTTTTACTCCTGATGACTAAGAGGTTGGAATATTGAGCCTTGAAAATGCTGAATAGTTTTTGGCGAAACGTCGGCTTATAATCAGGATTAGTTAATGCTTTCATAACGATGAGGTTGAAATATTTACCCTTGAAAATTTTGAAGAACTTTTATGTAAAACATCGGCTTTTAATGAGGAGTAGTTAATTCTTTGAACCAAATCCTCAAGAAACCCATTTTGAATTGTAAGAATGATTGGCCGAGAAGCTAAATCAATATAAGCAAGAATATTCAAGCAAATATTCAAACAAGAACCAATGAAGATATAAATAATTTTTCTATTAATTTATTGAAAGTTAAGTATATAACTTGTTATTTATATACTGATATTATATTGTTTGAATATCTTAGTGTATTATTCTATATTTAATTTATCATAGTTTTTTAAAATTACATTCAATGATTTTCATGTTCTTCCAGCATAGTAAATAATAACATTCTATTTTCATGAAAAGTTGCAGTCTATTCTCCTTCAATGATCAAACTATATCATCCTTCTTCATAAATTATTCCTTTTTTTCAGGTTGCCAAAAGTTTCCTTATTAATAGATACTTTTAATGATTTTGAAAATAATTTTATCCACACTTCTGAATCTAATTTTTCTTCTCTTTTCTACTAGGTTTAATTAACAGCTCTTTTGTTTTTCTCTATCTTATTTCGTTTACGATAATCATTACGTTTCTTTCTACGATTGAATTCATGACAATTGTTTTTTGAATAATCATCATTTCAAGTTTGTTTAAAACTTTATTATTGTCAATGTAACAGCATTTTATGTTTTATGTTTTAATAATAACAAAATAAATTGCATATTTCACTTTTTTGACTTTTCAAATCTTCTTTTCTGCTTTGTAGATGTAGACTTAATATTCGATTACGTGTTTGGTTATTTTTATAAAATTTATTTGTTTATTTTAAGCTGGTATATTGTTTGGTATGCTTTGATATCCAGTTTAACATACCATCATGTAGCCATACAGCTTTCTTTCAGATCTAACAAAGTCTAGTAAAAGTGTTAACAACATTGAAGTAGAAGATAAATAACAAAACCAGCAAGAAACAATAATAGAAGCTGTTGAATATTTTTACGAGATAAATTTAGAAATGATCCATCGTATGCCATTTTGCAACAATTATTTTCTTCTTTCAAGGTCCGTGTTTGGATGTTATTTCTCCGCACCTAGTACGCCAGTAGTGTTTTGTAGTTCAGCTTTTTTACTGTAGTCAAATTCTTCATCAATGTCCTGTTCATTGTTTTAGGTCAATCTATATATCTGAAAATAATTATATTCATATATTTATATTTAAAAAAAATTATAGTATGAACATGAAAATATAAAAATACATAAAAGACATGTAGCAGTGTAAGCAGAAACAAAGATCTATCGAAACAAGTAATTATTATTATTATGTGACCCTAAAAAGATTCTATTTAACTTGTCTGCTCTTGCCCCAACTAAATTACACAAATACAGTGGAACCTCTACATACGAGCTACTCTACTTAAGAGAAACTCGAGATACGAGAGGTCTTTCGAGCAAAAATCTTGCTCTACATACGAGAGAAAATCCATGTTACGAGAATTTCCAGATGGTTCCGCTAGGAACCTACTAGTCGTACTAGGAACCTATGTAGCTACTAGTCGTGCTACAGCTCTTTTTAATAACACTTGCCTTACATATTTCCGTAACATTTTGAAAGGGAGGCAGAGACAAACCTCCTTGGATAAGTTTTTCTTCAAAAGACCTATAGAAAGTGAAAGTGTTGCAATTCCAGCTAAAAAGGGCAAAAGAAAGCGAAGAAAAGTAAAAACTGATACAGTAATGTTAAAAAGCAAAAAAAAGCAGAAAAAAGTGCATAAATAAATTAGTGCCGTAAAAAAATTTAGTTTTTCATAAAGTTAACTTTAATTTTAAGTGGAAGTGCTCATAATAAATGCTCATAATAAACTCGCATTTTATTTCGTTAATATCATCTTATTTATCTTATTACTGTATTTTTATGTTCAGTCACTATTTGAATGTGCTTTTAGTAATTAGGAAGATGTGTTCATAGTTATTTAGAGTTAACTTGAATGATTTTGGGAGGCCGGGAACAAATTAATTGGTTTTCAGTTATTTCTTATGGGAAAAATTTGCTCTAGATACGAGCACGATCCGGGAACGAATTAATCTCGTATGTAGAGGTTCCACTGTAGTTGTTAGCATCGTCCGTATACTCCTTCTATGATATAATAGATTACTTCCTTAACATACATATTAAGATTCAACCTCTAGTGTTCAATTCTTCCATATATATGTAAAATTTGTAAGCAGTCCTTCATTTAAACATATTTCGTTGCATCATTCAACATATATTGGACTTGAGTTAAATAATGCTGTCTCACAAAAATCATTTTTATTATTTTGGATAGCTTATAACTTACTCGACTCGAAAATCATTCACACAATGTAGAATATTTTTTTTTATTTTTAACAACTGTGAAATTAGCTTAAATTATCTAATATTGTTTTAATACAACTTCCTTAAATAAATTGGAGTGTTTTTTAGGTCAAAGAGAACAACTGATTACTGATATTATATTTAGTCTTGTTTTTCAATTTTTAGAATGTATCCAACAAACAATCAGTCCTAAGATCTATCTTTGTATGATTTTATTTAAAAGACATAACTAAAATATCTACATATAGGCTGGATAGTTCATATTTCTGTGTATATATCTATATAACCAATTAGACAAAACGATTCTTCGAACTGAATAAACTAGAATTTTCGAAAGAACACACAGAAAAGAAATCTGAACTGAAACTCACTACTATATCTCGATGTCATATATTTCGTCAGGAGTAGAGGCGAATCGCTCCAAAGGCTGATTACGATTTATATATATATACTAGCAAACGTACCCGTCTTTGACGGAATCAAAAATTCTATTATACTTGGTATTCCAAAATATCAATTATAGTATTATACTAATACTACAATTAGAAGTTATAGAATAGTAGAAAATACCATTATTAGTACAGTGCTAAAAAAAAGCCTCTGTATACAAAGATTAGATTTTAAGTTAGACATACACAAATCTACAATCAATGTTTCAGCTTTATATGTCTTATGGTAGCAATATTTTGTGGACAAACCGACAGACAGAAATTATTCTAAGGGTACATGTGGCTACTCTGAAGTATGAAACGTAAAGAAAACTTGAAATGAGTTAGTTCTAATTAACGTGCTCTCAGTCAAAACCTAGCACGCAAGCCACTGGGCTACTCTGGTTCCATACCTTACTTTATTACCAGTGTTTATATTACGCAAATATTAAATTAAAAAAAAATATTTTTGTTGTGTTTATTTATAATACATTTGCACTACTGTCATCGGCGAGCAAGCAAGCTACTGGCAACCCTGGCTAGATCCCTTTACTTTATTACCATCTTTTATATTATCCACATTTTAAATTCAAAAAAAATATTTGTTTGTTACATTTATTTATAATACATTTGCACTACTGTCATCGGCGATCACGCAAGCCACTGGGCTACTCTGGTCCCATACCTTACATTATTACCAGTGTATTTATTAAGCAAATATTAAATTAAAAAAAAGTTTATAGTTATATATAATACATAACAAACGTACCCGTCTTTGACGTACGTTGTACTTCTTTGAATCAGAAGTTCCGTCATTTTTGGTATTCCAAAATGTCATTAGAAATTATAGAACAGTAGAAAATACCATTATTACTACAGTGTTAAACAAATGCCTCTAAATACACTACATTAGCTGTCTGTCCTTCAGGTTCATGGTAGAAGAAAGAGTTGAAACCTCCGACCCTTGAGCAAGTAAACTACATTTGACAATGTGAGAAAAACTTGGTTTAACTACCTTGTATTCCTACGTTAGATGAAGTCTCCCTTTGCGACTTAGTTAACGTCATTGCGAAATAGACTCTGACCGGACTTTGCAATCATTTCAACGTAAACAGACAGTGGCTCGGAATCAATGGTATGTGAAGTATACACATAGACTCCCCAATACCACATCCAGTCATTATGTCCGCCTCTATGGCATATCTGTGTAGAGCACGAACTGAGAGTCGTGTCCCGTTGCACAGTTTTGGGGCACTCATGTTTCGTAACATGAAATTTGTTACTGCTACTAAATTGTAGCATGATTGGTGCTCTACTTTAAGTTTTTACTCATGAGCAGGCAGTCCAGGAGAAATAAATTCCGAGTCAAGAAATTCAATTAGATAATGAACTGCTTCTTCGTCACTAATCCAATCTCTTTACTGACTTGTAAGTTCTTTCCTCGGCTTCATATAGCGTAAGAACTTGTTTGTTGATTTTTCCTCCCTGTTCATATTAAGAGTTGAGAATTGCTCGTTTACAAAACATTTATTCTCAATAGATAGTACATCCTTAACTCTGTGAAACACCATTTCAATGATGTCAAATACGCAATATATTCATATGCTCAATTGAAATTAAAATCAACTAACAATACCTACTTGCCACACCTGTGTATTTTCAAAACAAACTTGTCTGTGAAGTTAGGAAAATACAGCTAAAAGCCCCATAACTTCGCTTCTGTACTGAACTAATAATCTATTTAGAGCCCATATTTTAAGTTAGGCACACACAAATCCAGTGTCAATGTTTCAGCTCGCTATGTCTTATGGTGGCTGAGTTTACTTGTGACAAACATTTTTGCGTTAAACGTCCATAACTTCACTTCTAGGTTGAATTTCCAATCAATTCATAGCCTATATTTTAAGTTAGACCTACACAAATCTACTGTAAAAGTTTCAGCTTTATATGTCTTATGGTAGCTGAGTTTACCTGTGACAAAGTTTTGCGGACAAACCGACAAACCGACAAACCGACAAACCGACAAACCGACAAACCGACAAACCGACAGAAATTTTTCTAAGGGTGGATTCGGTTTCTCCAATGTATGAAACGTAAAGAAAACTTGAAATGAGTCAGTTCTAAGCAATGTACAGACAAAATCATTATTTTATTTATAAAGAAGATATATATAAAGATTTCACATAAACACGTGAAATAACAATCAATGATCAAACCACAATAAGAAATGAAAAAACAAGACTAAGATCTTTCAACCGTAACAAGCGGTCTTCGTCAGAGTCAAAAACCCAACTGAGGTTTGATCATTGATTATATATATATATATATATATACACTTTTATATATAGTTCAATATAGACAGAGAAACATAGAAAAATCAAAATAACACACTTACAGTCTCTAATTTTCGGTCTTCAGGAGAGATAAGAGAGGGAAACCAAGCGCACTGTTTCAGAGACGGTTGGGTCTCCAACGGTCTCTAAACGTCGTATATAATTTGTATGTATTGTTAATTTGTTTGTTATGGTTAAAACTTGTTTAGTGAAAAAAATGGAAGTCAAGAATAAATCTTTGGGTGAATTACTTTATATTTTACTAGAAAGGTGGAAATCCATAGTCAGAAAACTTGAAAAATTAACTCGAAAAAGAACAAAAGTTAAAATTGGCATAATTTTTAATAATATATATATATATATATATATATATATCAGGTTTCGTAATAAAGAGGTGAAATAGAAATTAACATCTGAAAAAGATTAAGCAATAAAAAAATTGTCTGCCTCAGCTCTTACTGAAGTGTAACTGACAAATAAATCAAGAAAGAAGCAGTTAATTGGTGTTAAGAAGAATCGGGTACAATTTGTTTTCCAAAGATCATTCAAACTGAATTTACATTTGTAGAGAATACTGCATCTTCAATGGGAGAATTTAAAGATATTAGTAAAACATCTATTAGAAATTGATCTGCAGAACTACTATGAATTGAATAATATATTCAATACAATACAACACAATCATTCATACAATAATACAATAATACATTCAATACAATACAACACAATCATTCATACAATAATACAATAATACATTTCTCTTTTTCACCTCATTCAAAGAATCTACTGCTAACACTTCTTCAACATCTATTTCTCGACTAGAAGAAGTAGAATTATTATGTATTAGTAGAATACGTATATATTTATATGTATTTAGACGATATATATATACGAGTATATAACGAGATTTTACAATAAACACGTGAAATAAAATATAGATATATAGTTGGACTGTAATGAAGACAACTTGTTTTAGTTAAAAGATCTTAGTATTTTTTTGACTTCTTCCTGTAGTCAGAATTTTTGGACAATTCTTCTTCAGGAGAAAATATAACGTTACTTACAAGCAACCCCTTACTTGCCGTTGCGTCTACAATTTGCTTGGTTTCCCTTTCTCTTTTCTCCTGAAGATGGATTAAACGATCATTTGAGTTTGAAAGTACGTTTCTTTACTCTGTGTGTTACTTTTGTTCAATTTTTAACTCCTACTGTGTCCAGTTTGGATCGTCTCTTCGATATTATTTATATATATATATATATTCATATATTGATAAAAGTATCGACCGTAGAATAGAAACAAAACTAAAGTTTATCGTGACTCGGTCATGACCGAGTCTAAATAAAACTTTAGTTTTGTATATATATACATATATATAAAATTCACAGAAGGGGTTCTTGAGAATTTTGGTTATAAAAATTCAATTCCTGATTATATGCTGAAGTTTCGCAAAAATCCTCAAGAACCCCTTCTGTGAACTTGAAAAATCATTATTCGAGAAGCTATATATATATATATATATATATATATATATATATATATATATAACTCACTTATATAAAATAATAATTATATAATAATAATAATTATATAACTCACTTATATATATATAAGTGAGTTATGCTAGTATCTACGAGTATTTTTGTTTGCTTTCGATATAATTTGTATCTAATGTTCTATGGACTGTTTCATTCGATTTATATATATATATATATATATAAAATTAAACCCATTTAAAGATTAATGTGATCTCATTAAGGTATTTTAAAATTTAATATCTTCAAATTTTTTTAAGAGTTGTTACATTAAAACTTGGTTTAACGTAGTCACATTAAATTAAGTCTCTACCCTTCAACCTGGATGTCTACTGATGTTTTATAGTGCTGACAAACACACGGAGAAGTGTCTTATTTTTATATTTACATTTTATTTTTGTTTTATTATTAAGTGATGTGAGTTTAATTCAATTTTTTTTTTATAAATAAATCAAATATTTTAACGATATTGTAATGTGTACGGCATATTGAGAGCATATCAGTTAAAATACCAATTTTCTTAGAATCCCCGTATATCTTTATAACATTAGTTTTTTTTTTACCTTTATTTCATTTAATATCATTAAACTAAAGCACAGTAATTTTAACGAGTGTTTAAAGTATCTTAAACGCAAATACAATTTAAAAAAAGAATACAATATTTAATACTGAAACTTCAAATATCCAATATGAAACTAACATCAAAATCAAATTATTCTCAAAAATACAATTATTCATAATATCATCTATAACAAATATCCTTTTTTATTATTCTTAACTTTTTTGATCTAAAAATTATAATATTCATCCCATTCTTTCACATTTCTTGACATGATTGCTTTTAATTTCACAGTCTGACATAACAGTTTTATAACAATTCTGATAATAGTATTTAGTTTTTTTCTATTTTGATGTTTCACTAGTGAAGTGAATGTTAAATTAAACTTCCTACAGCAATTGTTTTTCTAATATAAACATCATTTATTTTACGATGTTTGTTTAAGAAAATGCATACAAAACTATCATTCACCTATAAACACATATTCACATATAAACGTCTCCTATTTATTTAGAAAATTAATGTAAAAATAATAACAAATATGCCAATATGTAATAAGTTAGAAATGTGAAGTAATTATTATTTTCTATTTATTTATTGCCTTTAGATTCCTATTTTAACTTCAATTATTAATGATTTGATACTTTAAATTATTACTGATATTATTTAAAATATTATTTTATATGTACTATATATATATATTTAGTCATAACTTGTTTGTTAAATTGATTTTATTTTTGTTAGTTGTAACATGTTTTCCACACAGACAGTCAAGTTTACTGTTCCTTTCCTTGGGAATTGTCAAGCACAGCGTATTCTTTGTTCAACAGTACACAAGCTACATGTTAGTAAATGAAAGTGTTACCCTTTTATAATTAGGTATCATTGGGTATCATTGGGTATCATTAGGTATAATTAGGTATCATTAGGTATAACGTCTGAATATTATGCCATTCATGCTTTCAGATTTCCTTTCTCGTTCTTGATCATAAATGAAGTCTTCATAAAATCACTTTACTTATTTTTTTCATTCTTTTTTTTTTCTTCCAAGATGGTTAATTTTACGATATTTATTGTATTCCATAAGAAAAATTACAACCAAAATATTTGATTTTGTTTAAAATGGATTTTTGATATGTTTTTGATTCAAATTGATAATCCGCTCCAGATTAACAGCATGGATCTTAATTTTCAATCCATTAAAGCATAATACTTGATGAATATTTATGCTGTTTCTTGAACTGTTTTACTGTATCAACACTTTTCTGTTATATATATATATTTAACATTATTATATACAAAAATGTGATACATACAGAATGCTTTCCGGCAATTCATTGCAATCATTCTTTACTTTTCTTTGTTTTTTTTTCTAGTCTGATAGCCATTGTATATTCAAAAATCATATCAAGTATACAAGGTGACGATAAAATGTCTATGTCTAACAGCAACAATGGCACATTAAATAAATAATAAACCCAACAACGAATAGTAAAAGAAGCTGCTGTAATGACTTGCTAGATAAGTTTAGAAAAGAACCATCGCCACTCATTTCTGACACCTGGTATTCTTCTTCAAAAGTTCGATTCCTGTTTCCTTCTTATTTCTCTCACTTTCTATTCCTCAAGTATTCTTCCACATTAAGTATTAAACTTTGCTTTCATTTCGTTCAGCGTTTTTTATTGTAGACAAGTTCTTGATCAATGTTCTGGTTCATTGTTTTAGGTCAATCTATATATCTGAAAATAATTATATTGATATATATATTTAAAAACAAAAAAGTATTCACATTATGCATATGAAAATATAAGTACAGATAAAAATACATGTAGGAGTTTAACTGAAAACCAAAGATTTATCAACCAGTAATATTATTATTTCTATCATTATTATGTGACCCTGAGTACATTTCATTAGATTTGTTTACGATTCAAACATTTCCTCACCTCCTACAGTAATAACATCAGTTTTTAATCAATAGAAAAACGATGTTCGCGGTTTTCAAATTTTCTATGTATACTCATGTTTTGATGAATTTCTAAATATACATATTTTTAGAATTCTCGTAAATGTGTATATTTCTTTCAATATTTACATATCGTTTAAATAAACTAAATCATATCGTATTATACAAACTATATTTTATTTGCATGGATGTTTTACAAACATATTCATTTCTACACTTTTGTATTATTTTTTCGCTTCATAACAGAGTAAAACAGAAATGATTGGAAACTGTAGTACTTATTTGCATTTTTTTTTCTCAGTTATACATAAATATATATAAAAATACAAATAAAAAATTGTAATGATTTGTTTGTTGCTAAATACAACTGTTTATTATGATGTTTTTATATTTGGCCGCCTTTTTAGTGATGTTCTATGGGTGAAATGTATGCTCATTTATTATTTGGCACCCATTTTAGTAATAGGCGAATCATATTACCGGATCGATTCTAAAACTGGGAGTCCTAAACTTTGCCTAACTGAAGTATACATGGAGTAGCGTACTTTAACGAGTACCTGACATCATACAGGCTCGGGACCGATACTCTGACGAAGAGACGTCTAACGAATATCCTTTAACGTTTCGATGAAGAAAAGATATATTTACCATATAAACTTTGAAAAAATTATAAAGAAAATGATTTCAGCAAAATATGGTCAACTCTTCATCAAAATATGTTTAAATGAAGAACTGCTCCCAAATTTTACAAATATATATATATATACATCACGTGTTGATCACTAAAACTTGTTATATACGATATACAACATCAGATGATAATACCAATATTTTGAACAATGAATGACTTAATAAATAATTTCGTCGTATAAAAGTTAAATTATTAAATTTTATAACAAAAAAAAAGTAAATATAGAACGCTGAAGATACTATTTCAGTTGTGACAACATGATGTTCAAGCGGGCTGAAATTTGGAAGGAAGCATAATAGGGAGACTTACATGCAGAATAAAAATATATTGTTAAATTCAAATCTTAGTATTTACGAACGTACATATGTTACGCGAGTATTACTAATACCTTATGAATTGTATATATTATTTTTATAATAATTTTTGTAAATAATTCTTATTATTTTATATCAAAACACTTTGCCTAAATCAGTGTTGTCGTTTTAACAAGAATAATGAAGCCACCATTATTCTCTTTTAGTTACAATGGTTTCCAACAAGAAAAGCACATGCTCTTAGTACAATCATGTATAATTGTACAGTGATTGTACAAGGAGTACAATCATTAGTACAAGTACTAATTGTACTTAGTACTTAGTACAATCCTCAGACTAACACTATTTTGTTTTACTTTTTCGTTACTTAGGATTAAAGTAACAAGAAAACAATGCTTAATATATATATATATATATATATATATATATATATATATATATCAATGATCAAACCACAATAAGAAATGGGAAAACAAGACTAAGATCTTTCAACCATAACAAGCGGTCTTCGTCAGAGTCAAAAACCCAACTGACGAAGTCAGTTGTCAGAAAGTCAGAAGTCAGAAAAACCTTCTGACGAAGACCACTTGTTACGGTTGAAAGATCTTAGTCTTGTTTTCCCATGTCTTATTGTGGTTTGATCATTGATTGTTCTTTCACGTGTTTATGTGAAATCTTTATATATATATACCTATATATCAATGATCAAACCACAATAAGAAATGGAAAACAAGACTAAGATCTTTCAACCGTAACAAGCGGTCTTCGTCAGAGTCAAAAACCCAACTGAACACTAGATGCAGAAAACATCTGGTGAGGAATTGAGAAGAGTGGGAGGGAAGAGTGGTATTTTCAAAGGGTGAAAGCACAGGAAAGGACTAATGTCCAGAAAGGGATGTTTGGGGAAACAAAGGAGTACAGTAAGAAAAAGTAAAAAACTATCCGCTAGCTGTCAACCCTCTTTGAAGAGGCTATTGCCCTCGTGACGAAAGTATCAAGTTTGAAGAGACCGTTACTAATGTTTATAATATTAGATCTATTAAATTTAATCAGAGACGATTCAATAATATTTCTTAACAACATTGATTTTTCATAGGTAATAAATTTAGCTCCTGTCCAATCAATATGATGATTTTCATTTTTTATATGCAAGAATAAGGCACTACTGTTTTCCTGTCTACTTACGTTATATTGGTGTTGTTTTACACGTGTTTTTAATGATTTACCAGTTTGACCAATATAAATTTTATGGCAAATTTTGCACGGAATTTTATAAATACCAGTGACTCCAATTCGCTTGGAGAGTTTTTTATTAACATATTACCCACGTTATTGCGATTAGAAAACACTATATTAAAATCAAGTTGTTTGGCTAATCTTGGAAGGGGTCCAATGATTCGTGGTATGGCAAAACTATAGAATTTGATAATAAAAGGGGCTCTTTTGAAGTATTAGAGAAAGTTTTTTTAGCACCCTTCAAAGCTAAATCGATATAAGAAGAGGGTATTTTAATGAAAGGGCAATTGACCTAATGTTATTAATCTCTTCATTAAGAAATTCTGGAGAGGAAACTCTTAAAGCTCTCAAAAACATATTTCTAAAAACAGAAATTTTAACATTTTTTGGATGCGACGAATAAAAATGAACGTATGCAAGTACATTCGTAGGTTTTCTATATACACTAAAGCGTAACTCATTAGGTAACCTATGAATCAGGACATCTAAGAAGGGCAAATTACCACTTATTTCTTCTTCCATTGTGAATTTGATTGTCGGCACTAATGAATTCAATTTTGTTAGGAAATCAACTTTATTTAAAGATTTGGGACAAATGCAAGAATATCGTCAACATATCTATACCATTTAACATTTTTGGGCAAAATTGAGCTTAACATTTTACTCTCAAAAAACTCCATATATAAATTACTTAGGAGGGGGGATAAACAGTTACCCATAGCAAGACCAAATTTTTGTATATAATAATTATTTTCAAATTGAAAATGACAATCTACCACACATAACTTAATTAACTCTATTATAGTGGTAGATGGAAGGGGAAGGGAATAATTAATTAATTCCTCCTGGAGTAAGCTCAACAGATCAGTTACAGGTACATTCGTAAAAAGAGACTTCACATCGAAACTGATTAATCTATAATTTTTGTTCATGTTGACGCTTTTTAATTTTTTTAATTAAATCCACATTGTTTTTTATATGGCTGCCTGAAATTTTTTCCAGTTAAGGGCTTAAAATACTTACTAACCATTTCGACAAGCCATATGATGCCGAACCAACCGAACTCACAATTAAACGTATTGGGTAATTATCTTATATATTATATATTATATAATATATAATAATATATATATATATATAATATATAATAACAAACACTTTTTCTTCTTCTCGGAGTTTGGTCTTGGTAAATATATGGAATCACCTTTTTGCCAACGTTTCGTCTTTATTTTAAGACATCCTCAGGGCTATAAACTAACAAAAAAACAATAAACAATGGACATTTGTCATTTTTGTTTATTGTCATTGTTTATTGTTTTTTTTGTTAGTTTATAGCCCTGAGGATGTCTTAAAATAAAGACGAAACGTTGGCAAAAAGGTGATTCCATATATTTACCCTGACCAAACTCCGAGAAGAAGAAAAAGTGTTTGTTAATATTTTGTGGTCAAGAAAACAGTACCGTATATATATATATATATATATATATATATAACTATACACTGTTTTATTTTATTATTTATTTTATTTTATTTTATTTCCTACTGAAAACTACTGTTCTATTTTTAAAGTTTTTAATAACAACGTACAAAGCTAAACAATGAACAATAAAATATGAAACCTTCTTTCTCCATCTATATTGATTAATTAAGAGTAAATCAATATATTAACTCTTAATTAATATTGCAAAAGTTAATTAATAGAAAGAGGTTTCTATTATTTATAATGAATGCTTCATATTTATTGATATTATTTAATCTATTTATTATATTGAGATCATTTGTTTTTAATTCAATATATTTCATTGTACCTTTCTACTTTTTATATATATTCAATTTACATAGTGATATATATATGTATAACGGTCAATTTCTCTTATGTTGCAAAGTCTTTAGCAGGATTGTAGTCGTTTTGTTTGAAATTATAACTTCTTCATAAAATAGTTTATAGCTGTTCATCTAAACAAGTCCTTTCAAAGCCTCAAAAATATATTATCAATATCTCTAAAGATCTTCTTTCATAGTTGGTGTATGTAAATATAAAAATACGGCATTTGTATTTTATTTTTTTTTTTACTGATATATATTTCCTGTATTTAACAAGCCTGGCAAAATCATTCTTAAAGATTCCAGGATATGGTTAAAAGTTAGTTTGGTACCATTTCTGTTGTAGGTTATATCAATTTTTAATCTTTTTGGAATAACCTGAAAATTACTGATCGTATTGAGCCTGTTTTTAACTGTTTATACTTCATAAATTTTGAATATTTAATCAATAAAGTTCAAATGTAGATATATGGTTTTACAACTTGGAGTTTTTACTTGATAATGATATCCACTTGAAGAAAACTCATTAAATTACGTTATTCTGGTTATTATTATTCATGTTGTAATTTTTTTTTGTTATCATGAATTGAAAAATTCTTCAGTGACAGTTTGCATGGATGAGGAGATAAGACTAGGCAATAGGCATGGTCTTTATGATGTGATTCATATCCTTTTTGCATATTAGAATCCAAATCCTAATCCAAATCCATATCCGCCTCCGCATCCGCCTCCACAACAACCACCACCACATCCGCCTCCACATCCGCCTCCGCATCCACCTCCACATCCGCCTCCTCCGCATCCGCCTCCACAACAACCACCACCACATCCACCTCCACAAGGGGTTTTACAAGGGCATAGAAGAAGAAGAAGTAGAAAAACGAATATAAGAAGAAGTAGATGTGAAAACCTACTAGGAGAATGAAAACTTAGAAATCTGTGCCTATTTCGTGCACGATTTCTATTTCTATTTCTATTTCTAGTTCTAAACATTTCATACAAATAATTTCAATCAGTTTTTATGTCCTGTCTGGTTTTCCAGTTTTTTTTTTCTGTTTGGCTGTGGTTTTCTTTTGAAGTAAGTTTCAATATCAAATGATGGATTTTCTGGGTGACATTGTAGACTACTTCGGCCATCAGTTTCTGTACGTCAGTTAGCATTCAATCTATACATCTGGAAATGGTTTAGTATATATATATATATCTATCTATGCACGAATCACAATACAGTTATACAAGTGAATATTAAAACTAAATTTCATCATTCAAAAATTAAATTATTTTCTTTCTACCATCAACTGTATTGTCCTTCCCGAACACAATATAGCTTTATTAAATACCAAAATTACTCATAAAGGCATTTATGTACCAAGAAATGTAAACAAACATCGCGTGCCATTTCAGTTAAGTTATTTGCATAAGTAGATAGTATATCTTTTTTTTAAGTCACGTTCCTTTAAAAATTATAGTAGCCTGGACATTTAAGAACTTATAACTGTTGTTTTCCACCTGCCTTTACAACTTTCTAGCAAGCTAGCAAAATTAAATAAAACTTGTCTAAAAACATTTTATATAATAAATAATAACTTTAAGGGAGATAAAAATAAATAACAAAAATTAAGAAGAGAAGAATATATATATATATATTATCAATGATCAAACCACAATATGAAAATGGGAAAACAAGACAAAGATCTTTCAACCGTAACAAGCGGTCTTCGTCAACATTTTATGTTGCGCGTTGTAGTAACAAGTTGCCCGCCTCTGTGTGGTCTACCTTGGGCGTCGCCATGCGACGGCTAAAGGGCAAATCGTTCAATGACAACCTGACTTGATTTAGAAGCTGTGGTTTGGCCGAGAGGCTCAGGCACGCGTATAGGTCACACAGGTATGAAGTACAGGGCGTCGACATGCCATGGCTAAAGGGCAAATCGTTCAATGACAACCTGACTTGATTAAGAAGCTGTAGTATGGCCGGGAGGCTCAGGCACGCGTATAGGTCACACAGGTATAAAGTACAGGGCGTCACCATACGACGGTTAAAGGGCAAATCGTTCAATGACAACCTGACTTGATTTAGAAGCTGTGGTATGGCCGAGAGGCTCAGGCACGCGTATAGGTCAACACAGGTATAAAGTACAGGGCGTCGCCATACGACGGCTAAAGGGTAAATCGTTCAATGACAACCTGACTTGATTAAGAAGCTGTAGTATGGCCAGGAGGCTCAGGCACGTGTATAGTTCACACAGGTATAAAGTACAGGGCGTCGCCATGCCATGGCTAAAGGGCAAATCGTTCAATGACAACCTGACTTGATTAAGAAGCTGTAGTATGACCGGGAGGCTCAGGCACGCGTATAGGTCACACAGGTATAAAGTACAGGGCGTCGCCATGCCATGGCTAAAGGGCAAATCGTTCAATGACAACCTGACTTGATTTAGAAGCTGTGGTATGGCCGAGAGGCTCAGGCACGTGTATAGGTCACACAGGTATAAAGTACAGGGCGTCACCATACGATGGCTAAAGGGTAAATCGTTCAATGACAACCTGACTTGATTTATAAGCTGTCGTATGGCCGAGAGGCTCAGGCACGCGTATATGTCAACACAGGTATAAAGTACAGGGCGTCGCCATACGACGGCTAAAGGGTAAATCGTTCAATGACAACCTGACTTGATTTAGAAGCTGTGGTATGGCCGAGAGGTCAACACTCAAATCCAGTTGGGTTTTTGGCTCTGACAAAGACAGCTTGTTACAGTTGAAAGATCTTAGTCTTGTTTTCCCATTTTCATATTGTGGTTTGATCATTGATTATTATTTCACGTGTTTATGAGAAATCTTTTTATATACGTATATATAACATGATTTCGCAATTACAAACAATAGTTTATAATATAAACTAGTATTATAAGCATTAGAAACGGACTTTTCAAACTTGACTCAGTCGTGATGAGAGCAACAGCATGATCTAAAAGGGTTGACAGCAGGAGGATAGTTTTTTTTTTAATTTTTCTTAATATGCTCCCTTGTTTACCCAAACATCTCTCCATGGGTTATTGTCCTTTCCAGTACTTTACACCCTTTCAAATACCTTTCTTCCCTCCCACTCCTCTCGACCTCTTGCCATGATGTTTCTACATCTTGGGTTTTAGTTGGGTTTGGATTCTGGAGAAGACTACAGTTGAAAGATCTTAGTCTTTTTTTCTCATTTCTTATTGTGGTTTGAACAATGCCATATATATATATATATATATATATATATATATATATTATATATAACACTTTAACACATAGAAAAGAACACAGAAAGACACTACCAGAACTCACTTCGATATTTCGACATCCGTCGTCATCGGAAGAAGTGCGAAGTACTCGCGTTGAGAGCAAACTTCTACTTCTTCCGATGACGACGGATGTCGAAATATCGAAGTTGAAAGTTCTGTAGTGTCTTTCTGTGTTCTTTTCTATGTGTTAAAGTGTTCATTGTTCACACGACCTTTATTTATCGAAATATATATATATATATATATATATATAAACTTGAAAAGGTCCAACAGGACTACTAGTTTACACAAGAAGGAGAAAAGCAAATAAAAACACACACAAAAAAGACTCACAACGATATTTAGACATTTGTCGTCATCGGGCAGAAGTAGTCCGTTTGAGTAGCTGAAGCAAACTGTTAGCTTCAGTTACTAAAACTTGCTAGATCAACATTTCGAACTGAAGTTCGTCGTCAGGAAGAGAGTAGCAGAGAAGAAGAAGAGGTACGCTTCCACTGATACTCGTAAACGCACGTACCTCTTCTTCTTCCCTTCTACTCTCTTCCTGACAACGAACTTCAGTTCAAAATATTGATCTAGTAAGTTTTCTCTTTTGTTCTATGTGTTGTCTTTTTCATTTATATATATAATATATATTGATAACAAGATTTCACATAAACACGTGAATAACAATCAATGATCAAACCACAATATGAAATGAAAAAAAAAAGACTAACATCTTTCAACCACAACAAGCGGTTTTCGTCAGAGTCAAAAACCTAACCGAAGTTGGTCAGTTGGGTTTTTGACTCTGACGAAGACTGCTTGTTGTGGTTGAAAGATCTTAGTCTTTTCTTTTTCATTTAAAGGTAAATAAGATTTCACGGTAAGCTAGTAAAAAAAAATGAACGTTTAATCAACAGGAAGAAATTCAGAAATGAGACTACGATGCTTCAAGCATACTAACTGGTATTTACTCATCGTCAGAGTTCCACTCGAATTAAGTACTTCATATATATATGTCAACGGTGAGAAAAACACCTACAATGGATAAGAAGAGTTCGATATGAACTCAAAAACATGTTTAAATAAAAATCTCACTTACTGACTCTAATTTTTGACTAGTAATTTTTGACAAATTTAACAGAAGTTTAAACTATGTTTTTTCCTTCTGTTATTCTTTAATTTATGATTCTCTTTCTTATCCCTTATTTCATACTTTATAATTTTTCCTTTTTCCACTTATAAATTATTTAAATTTATTTCTTATTTCCTTCTTATCTTATTTTTCTAACCTGACACGTAAATGGCAACATTGTTAGTTTACATGCTGTTGCTGCACTAGTGTGCTTCTATCCCCCCCCCAAAAGACTCTTCACTCGTGATGAAGATTTTAACAAACAATTTGAAAGTATAGGTGTGTTTTTTTTTCATTTATTTGTGTCTCCAAGTTTATATTAAAATATATACAGTGGAAATCGTTGAATAACTATATAAGTAGATAAATTATCAAACCACAGTAAGAAATGAGAAAACAAGACTATGATCTTTCAACCGTAATAAGCGGTCTTCGTCAGAGTCAAAAACCCAACTGAGTATATAAGTAGATAGATATATAAATAAATCAAAAGAGATCCTAACTTAGATAGTTAATAATAAGTTAAATATTGTTAAAAAAAAAGTTAATAAAATAAGTCGATTAAAAAATAATAAAGAAATGGTAAAATAGTAATATTTATAAAAGTGAAAGCTTTTGACCACTTTTGTCATGGATGAAGGAAAGGAAAACTAAAAAATAAATATAGAAAACTGTTTGGAAGGGTGGCTGATGAAAAAAATGAGTACTCCACGACGCATAACTTATAGTTGATAAACTTTCTATTCCTACCGACTACTATCCCAAAAATATCTCTCTCTAACACCAGACTCTTTATTAAAAGAAAAAACTGAATTGAAATTATTTAGAAATAATGTTTACCATTACTAATATAAAATTGTATTAAATTTCAATAAAAAATTATATCACGAACTAATAACAAATTAAAACATTCATCTCAGAAAAGCCAGAAGACAAACTTCAGAATTTCTGATATATTTTAACAAAATATTGTATTTAGGACAAAGATAGAGACTTTCCAGTTTTATTACTATATATATATATATATATATATATATATATATATAAATAAATCAAAACGAAGGAAACGTACACAGAAAGACACAGACATAGACTCACATCGATATTTCGACCATCGTCGTCACTCAGGAGGTGCGAATGAGCGAAGAGCGAACAGTCCGCAGGAAGAATCATGGTGACGGTACTTTGTTTTATTTTAAAAAAGTCCGCTGGACCGTTTCTTTTAATTGTATATATATATATATATATATATATATATATATATATATAAATGATCAATACCACAATTAAGAAAATGGGAAAACAAGACTAAGGATCTTTCAACCGTAACAAGCGGTCTTCGTCAGAGTCAAAACCACCAACTGAGTCAGTTGACGGTTTTGACTCATGACGAAGACCGCTTGTTACGGTTGAAAGATCTTAGTCAATGTTTTCCCATTTCTTATTGTGGTTTGATCATTGATTTGTTTCACGTGTTTATGTGAAATCTATATAATATATATATAATAGATATATACTATATATATAATATTTATAAAATAAACTGTGACACATAGACTGAAACATAACAAAGACTCACTTTTCAATATTTCGACCGTAATTGTGGTCGTCCTCAGGAGAAGAAGTGAATTGACGGAGGGAAGACAGTCAACTAAAGAACTCACTGGGTGAGGGCTAAAGCAGTGCTGCCGCAAAAGAGAAAAATAAAAAAGGAACGAAGGAGTCGAGAGCAAAGAAAAAAAAATTGTTATTTAAAAAGGAGAATAAAATTGAAGATAATAAAAAATAAAGGAAATAAATACAAAAATAAAAAAATATATACCTAATATAAAAAGTTTTACAAAAAAAAATTAAATCAATGAAAAAAAACTAACGGTTTAAATTCAAGCCAGGTTTCGAGCGTTTCAAGCCAAATGATGGCTTCCTCAGAAGCTTTTAAAGTAACTTGTCTGTTATTACTGGGGACGTGTTTGAGAACTTGGACTGTGAAAGAATCATTGAAGCTGAGGTGGTGGGAATTAGCGTGAGTGGCGACAGGGAGACTGCTGCGTTTACCAACCGAAAGCCTGTGATTATTCATCCGAAGGTTCAGCATCGTAGATGCTAAACCAACGTAAAAAGCATCACATTGGGTGCATTTCAAGAGGTAAAGACAGTTAGTGGAGATACAGGAGGAAGAACTGTGAATAATAAGAATTAAGATTAAATTGAGACGTAAATGAAGACCCAGAATCAACAATGGGACAAGTATAGTAAGACACCTCCGACGTCCACAACGTTGTAGGCCACCGCTGCTTTGGGGATTCTGAATTAAGTTTGCCGGCCCGGTGGAAGAATAAATTTGAGATATTGGGGGTCTTCTAAAAGAAATGCGGGGCAACTGGTTAAAAACTGAAACGGTCTATTTTCGCGGCTAAATAAATTCAAAGGTATCACAGTAACGCTCTTTAGCATTTAAAACATAACTGTTGAGAAAACAGCTGTTACACGACACAATGATCTCGACTTAGCCTTTATTTTAAACACGTATAAAAATTTTTCGCTTCTCAACAATCATCATATTATAAAATGAACAAAAATCGTGATGGTGAATACAATATTTACGTGTATAATAATTACTGAAAAAATATGTTGAATTTACTTAATCAATTATTAATATTTAAACAAAATCATACAATAATTTTTTTTTCAAAGTTGAAAACAGTTATAAGTTCCGCAGAGTTCCACAACGAATTTTATAAAAACATCATTCTTTACTATTTAGTTATACAAATATCGAAAAAAAATCTCCTATTAGCTGCTATTCTGCATTTCGTAAAACTTTAGGTATGACAGGTACAAAGTTGCATTTTTGAGAACTTTACATTAAAATTCAATTAATTAACATTACGTTATACATTGAGTAAATTTACATATTTTATGTAATTACTTTTGTATATCTATTATTTTAAAGCTTTAAATAAGTTCATTATTAATTTTACAGTTGTACTGTATAAATATAATAAATCTATAATAATAATTATTGTGTATTTTTATAACGTGTTTTAAATATTTCATTTGTTCTTCATAAAGACAACTAATTAAGTAAACATATATTCCATAATAGAAAAAATGTATACTCAACTTTACTATAAGTAAACATAACATCATATTTCTTGGATATATAATAAATAATGTTCCATTTAGGTATAGTACACATGTCTAAATGGGAGATGTTTATTAGTCTTTCATTCCTGAAGGTAGTACAGATAGTGATTATTCACTTATCAATATATATTTTTACCTTTGTATATTACATCTCTGAGGCATATAATACCATTAGTATCATCGGACCTCTTTCTACATTGAGTATTTAAGACAAAGTTTCCCATTTAAAACTTGAAAATATTCCTATTTTGTCTGACAAATGTCAGAAACATCTAGGAAAAAATGTCGTTTTAAGATAATATTTAATTTAAGATGTCGGATAATTTCATTTATTTTTCTTCAAAAATGTTTTCAACTTTTAATGATGTTTTATATGTTTGGTCTTTTATAGAATTACTATACTGGGAGTTTCAATTGTTCCTAGTATCTAATAAAAATCACTTTTCTTTCCATTTGTCAGAAATCATACATAACAATTTACTCTGAGTGAGTGTTATTTTTTGCTGCCTCTTTTGCTCTGTTAAATAGTTGAGAATGTATATTGAGTGAATGTATATTGAGAAAAAAATACATTAGCAATTAGTCAATTTTACATACTCAAATTAAAGTATGTAAAATTAATTTACAATAATATATATAATAAAATACAATTACAATAATTGTACTATAATATATAATAAAATATAATTTACAATACAATAACGTTTATTATAAACATTAATTTTATTTCAGTGGAATGACTCTAAAAATTTCTAAATCAATGAAAACAATGTAAAGAAATATCAAAAATTCGACAAGTATAGCATAAATAGGTGAGCCCTTAGTCTAGGATAAACAAACAGTTTTTATAGCTTTATTGATCTTTGCCGTGATTGAAATATCCTGATTCTTTTTTATAAACTTTTGTATCATTTTTTGTCAATTTTTTATGATTTTTTAATGAGCCGTTTAGTGTGAAAAAAACATTTTCTGAAAACAGAAATTCTTACGGTAACGCTCCTTTCATGAATGTAATTTAAAAAAAACAATATCTCAGCTCATTCTCAACATAATGTTCTATTTTTAGGCATACTTTCATTTTGATCTGTCGAACGGTATAGCTTGTATGGCTCTCACAAGCTTTGAGATTGAATTATAAGTCAAAAATTTTATACTTTATTGAAAAAAAAAATGTTTTCCATTGTTGTTAAAATCTGAATATATTTTTCGTTTATTGCATTTGTAACATCAAAGATAATGCCAATTTTTCAGAGTTCTAGAGTTAACAGTTAGGAGAAAAAATGTATTTCTAAAAACCGGTTTTTGGTAGAAAAAGTGACTTTCCCGTCATGCATAATTCTTTCCAAAAAATAGGGATCTTCTTCCCTATGGGGCCCATTTTTGTGTAAAATATCAACTTGATCCATCAAAGATTCTGGACCGTAGCGTGTTAACAAGCAATGCTAACACACCCACCCACACAGACATCATTCAATAAACTTCATAAAACGACTTTTGGGACTTCAAAACATATAATTCCGTCAAAATATCGAGATGGATTTTTTTCACGATCCTTATACTTTACTTATAATAAAGTAAAAATATAAACAATTTATAATAACTATTTACATTATATAATAATTGTTCATTTCAATTCAATTATTATTTCTATATTCAATTAACTTAGAATTACGTATTTTAATTTATATACTATTTGTGATTATTTATCTTTATTACACATATATTCATAAAGAACTATTATTTTTTTATGAAATGTAAATGCCTTATTCAATTTATATTGTAATATTGTTTCAGAATCCGCTAGTCTATACACGGAGAGCAATTATAAAGTTGGCTTGACACGCGAAGAACTTTTTATTTTATTTATTTATTTTAATTTTATTTCATTGTTCGTTCTTTAAAAATCTTACCTTACATTTTTATCCATAAATTTATAGGAAATTTTTTTTTTATTTTTAACCCATAATATTGAATCCGTCATTTTGTTTTTTTTTTTAAATTTTGGTACCAGAATCGTAATCAGCATGCCAAAAAACCTTGGTGTATAAAGTTTCATTGAATTTGGATATCGTTTTTATATTTTTTCAGTATTTTGGGACTTTACCCCATGTGCGACGGTTGGAGACAACGGCTTACACAAAAGACTTCTCAAATGCACTGGGAGTTCTATTTCTTCTCTCCAGATTATGGTTAAACGGAGAATTAGAGACTGTAAGTGTGTTTTTCTATTTACTGTGTACCTATAGTTTACTCTGAGACCTTTGCTGTCCCTTGTGGATCGTTTTCTTGCTGAGAATGTATATATATATATATATATATATCGGGACTACTTCTGCCCGATGACGACGAATGTCGAAATATCGTTGTGAGTCTTTTTTGTGTGTCTTTTTATCTGTTTTTCTCTTTCCTGTGTGAACTATATATATATATATATATAAAGGTTTCACATAAACTCGTGAAATAACAATCAATGATCAAACCACAATAAGAAATGGGAAAACAAGACTAAGATCTTTCCACCGTAACAAGCGGTCTTCGTCAAGCGGTTGGGTTTTTGACTCTGACGAAGACCGCTTGTTACGGTTGAAAGATCTTAGTCTTGTTTTCCCATTTCTTATTGTGGTTTGATTATATATATATCAGCTCAAAAGGAAGAAAAGCAAACACACAGAGAAAGAGACAAACTTACAAAACTCAAATTTTCGGATGATCCGTCTTCAGAAGAAAATAGAAAAGGCGACCAAGAACGCCGGAAACACAACGGTAGGAAACCTTCCCGGCAACCGACTCTCCCGCCACGCGTGCCCCATATATATATATATATATATATAAGGGTGGAAAGGTTATTATATCCATCAGGTGTTGAACTTGCAATAATAATTTGTTTTGTAAAATTATTTAAATCTTGGCAATAATGTTATATGACACGGTCAGGTGTCAGACAATTTACTGCTACTAGGTTAAAAATTCAACTCCCAATAAGGATAAAACTTATCTTCTTGAACTAATTACAGGTTACTAATGAAAGATAACAAAGGAGTTATACAAGTTGACATAATATGCTATGTAAAATGCTAGGAATGAAAGCAATACTGTTAATTATATTTATCTAAGAATACAGACAAGAGGTGTTATATATATATAAAATAAATTCAAAACGAAGGAAACACACAGAAACACACAGACATAACTCACATCAATATTTCGACCATCGTCGTCATCAGGAGGTGTGACAGTCGCCGCCACCTTCCCGCAGGACTCTTCGCTCTTCGCACCTCCTGATGACGACGATGGTCGAAATATCGATGTGAGTTATATCTGTGTCTTTCTGTGTGTTTCCTTCGTTTTGAATTTATTTTATTTTAAAAAGTACGCTGGACCGTTTCTTTAAATTATATATATATATATATATATATATATATATATATATATATATAGAAAAAGAAAGGAAAAAGCATTCCTTATAAACTAATTTTAAAAGTATTATAGAAATGTGTGATATCTTCATAATCATTGGATCCTTCAAACCGGTTTCGCACATTGTGCATCAGTACCATATGAAGATTCATGATGTGCAAAACCGGTCGACCGTCTACGACAACGATTCACGAAGAATAACGGACTTTAATAATAATAAGGTGTTTAGTAAAGTTTCTGCTTTAACAATATGTATTTAAATGTAAGAGCTGTAAATAAAACTATCTTCAAATAAAATAATATATAAAATATAAAACTACATTCAGGAGACCAAGTGATACTTATATTCGCTACTATTCTTCCTGTTTTATTATCTCTATTTAAAGTATCATATTTTATCAAATATATTTTTTGTTTATTATTGCATATATTTGGCTAATTATATCATATATCAATTTTAAGTATTTGCCTTTTTTTATTCTCTGAGATGGTATGTTTGACTTGCATCATCTCATGTATCAGAATTCTCAAGTATACTTTCTTCATTAAACTAGTTCATCCTTGTTAGAGTACCAGTAGAATATCTCCAACATTTTTTTTTTTTTCAATTAAATATTATGAATTATTCATTAGAATTTTCGAATATTGTTTCTCGATCAAATTCATTTTTCCTTGTGAGACTCTCATCAGCTGCTTACATTCAACATTGTTCCCAAATAAATCATATTTTTTAGAACTACTGAGCATAGTTTCTTTTCAGAATGTTAATTCTGATTGTAAGAATATGAGGGGCCTATATATTCTACATAGTTGCTATGTGAAAGTAAAGAACCAGACTCTAGAATTCTGGTGCATAGTTTCTTGATTAATGTTGATTCTCCTTGTAAGAATATGAGGGGCCTATATATTCTACATAGTTGCTATGTGAAAGTAAAGAACCAGACTTTAGAGTTCTCGAGCATAGTTTCTTGATTAATGTTGATTCTCCTTGTAAGAATATGAGGGGCCTATATATTCCATATAGTTGCCATGTGAAAGTAAAGAACCAGACTTTAGAGTTCTCGAGCATAGTTTCTTGATTAATGTTAATTCTCCTTGTAAGAATATGAGGGGCCTATATATTCCATATAGTTGCTATGTGAAAGTAAAGAATCAGACTTTAGAATTCTCAAGCATAGTTTCTTGATTAATGTTGATTCTCCTTGTAAGAATATGAGGGGCCTATATATTCCATATAGTTGCTATGTGAAAGTAAAGAATCAGACTTTAGAATTCTCAAGCATAGTTTCTTGATTAATGTTGATTCTCCTTGTAAGAATATGAGGGGCCTATATATTCCATATAGTTGCTATGTGAAAGTAAAGAACCAGACTTTAGAGTTCTCGAGCATAGTTTCTTGATTAATGTTGATTCTCCTTGTAAGAATATGAGGGGCCTATATATTCCATATAGTTGCTATGTGAAAGTAAAGAACCAGACTTTACAATTCTCGAGCATAGTTTCTTGATTAATGTTAATTCTCATTGTAAGCATACCAGGAGCATATATATATTCGATATAGTTGCTATGTGAAAGTAAAGAATCAGACTTTAGAGTTCTCGAGCATAGTTTCTTGATTAATGTTGATTCTCCTTGTAAGAATATGAGGGGCCTATATATTCCATATAGTTGCTATGTGAAAGTAAAGAACCAGACTTTACAATTCTCAAGCATAGTTTCTTGATTAATGTTGATTCTCCTTGTAAGAATATGAGGGGCCTATATATTCCATATAGTTGCTATGTGAAAGTAAAGAACCAGACTTTACAATTCTCGAGCATAGTTTCTTGATTAATGTTGATTCTCCTTGTAAGAATATGAGGGGCCTATATATTCCATATAGTTGCTATGTGAAAGTAAAGAACCAGACTTTACAATTCTCGAGCATAGTTTCTTGATTAATGTTGATTCTCCTTGTAAGAATATGAGGGCCTATATATTCCATATAGTTGCTATGTGAAAGTAAAGAACCAGACTTTAGAATTCTCGAGCATAGTTTCTTGATTAATGTTGATTCTCCTTGTAAGAATATGAGGGGCCTATATATTCCATATAGTTGCTATGTGAAAGTAAAGAACCAGACTTTACAATTCTGGAGCATAGTTTCTTGATTAATGTTGATTCTCCTTGTAAGAATATGAAGGGCCTATATATTCCATATAGTTGCTATGTGAAAGTAAAGAACCAGACTTTAGAATTCTCGAGCATAGTTTCTTGATTAATGTTGATTCTCCTTGTAAGAATATGAGGGGCCTATATATTCCATATAGTTGCTATGTGAAAGTAAAGAACCAGACTTTAGAATTCTCGAGCATAGTTTCTTGATTAATGTTGATTCTCCTTGTAAGAATATGAGGGGCCTATATATTCCATATAGTTGCCATGTGAAAGTAAAGAACCAGACTTTACAATTCTCGAGCATAGTTTCTTGATTAATGTTGATTCTCATTGTAAGAATATGAGGGGCCTATATATTCCATATAGTTGCCATGTGAAAGTAAAGAACCAGACTTTACAATTCTCGAGCATAGTTTCTTGATTAATGTTGATTCTCCTTGTAAGAATATGAGGGGCCTATATATTCCATATAGTTGCTATGTGAAAGTAAAGAACCAGACTTTAGAATTCTCGAGCATAGTTTCTTGATTAATGTTGATTCTCCTTGTAAGAATATGAGGGGCCTATATATTCCATATAGTTGCTATGTGAAAGTAAAGAACCAGACTTTACAATTCTCGAGCATAGTTTCTTGATTAATGTTGATTCTCCTTGTAAGAATATGAGGGGGGCCTATATATTCCATATAGTTGCTATGTGAAAGTAAAGAACCAGACTTTACAATTCTCGAGCATAGTTTCTTGATTAATGTTGATTCTCCTTGTAAGAATATGAGGGGCCTATATATTCCATATAGTTGCTATGTGAAAGTAAAGAACCAGACTTTACAATTCTCGAGCATAGTTTCTTGATTAATGTTGATTCTCCTTGTAAGAATATGAGGGGCCTATATATTCCGATATAGTTGCTATGTGAAAGTAAAGAACCAGACTTTACAATTCTCGAGCATAGTTTCTTGATTAATGTTGATTCTCCTTGTAAGAATATGAGGGGCCTATATATTCCATATAGTTGCTATGTGAAAGTAAAGAACCAGACTTTACAATTCTCGAGCATAGTTTCTTGATTAATGTTGATTCTCCTTGTAAGAATATGAGGGGCATATATATTCCATATAGTTGCTATGTGAAAGTAAAGAACCAGACTTTACAATTCTCGAGCATAGTTTCTTGATTAATGTTGATTCTCCTTGTAAGAATATGAGGGGCCTATATATTCCATATAGTTGCTATGTGAAAGTAAAGAACCAGACTTTACAATTCTCGAGCATAGTTTCTTGATTAATGTTGATTCTCCTTGTAAGAATATGAGGGGCCTATATATTCGATATAGTTGCTATGTGAAAGTAAAGAACCAGACTTTACAATTCTCGAGCATAGTTTCTTGATTAATGTTAATTCTCATTGTAAGCATACCAGGAGCATATATATATTCGATATAGTTGCTATGTGAAAGTAAAGAACCAGACTTTACAATTCTCGAGCATAGTTTCTTGATTAATGTTGATTCTCCTTGTAAGAATATGAGGGGCCTATATATTCCATATAGTTGCTATGTGAAAGTAAAGAACCAGACTTTAGAATTCTCGAGCATAGTTTCTTGATTAATGTTGATTCTCCTTGTAAGAATATGAGGGGCCTATATATTCCATATAGTTGCTATGTGAAAGTAAAGAACCAGACTTTACAATTCTGGAGCATAGTTTCTTGATTAATGTTGATTCTCCTTGTAAGAATATGAGGGGCCTATATATTCCATATAGTTGCCATGTGAAAGTAAAGAACCAGACTTTAGAGTTCTCGAGCATATTTTCTTGTTCAAAGATATACTTTGTCAACCTGTGAGAATATTTGTAGCCTACTTTCAACATACTTCATTACTGGATGTAAAAAAACATGTTCCCAGATCTTCTATGATCCATATTTATAAATATTATCACTAGTCAGTTATATTTGTTTATTTATAATTTTGATATACGACTAACTGAGGAGGGTTTCTATTATCTAAAGCATTACTGAATTTTTTTTTGCATTTTTTGTTTCTATACATTAATTAACATGTAATCAATGAACAAGTAAACTTTAATAACGTTTTATTATTTATTATCGCTAATTTATTGTACCAAAGATGTTTCCATATCTAACAACAACGACATGAAAGTAATAGAATAAAGCAAATAACAAGTAGAAGAATGACTTGTCGAAACCATCTGTAGGAGAAGTCTGGTATGAACAACTCATGTGGTCGCCTTTTAGGCATTTGGCAACAGATGTCTTACTCAAGTCTTCAAATCTTCTTTGATGGTTTTATCTTCTATTTACTATCACAGAAGTTCTTTTTAAAGTTAAGTTTCAATATTTCATTATTTTTTTGTCAAAATATATTCTCCTTTCATTAATATTCTTTTTATCACTTTAAATGCAATCAGATAGTCTGAAAATAATTCAAATATGTTTTTGACCAACATAGAAAAAGATCTTTTACTAAGTTCATATTGTCCTTGTTACATCAGCTTCTGCATACATATATAAGTCTTTTCTTTTTTTTTTTTTTACAGCTATCCTTGATCTTCCAAGGTATTTGTCTTGTTTTCTGCCTGAAATCAAAAGAACGAAGGTGCTGTTTTGATATTGTTCAAATTTGCGATCTACTTCTACAATTTACGATTGTAGAAATATTTTGCAAAATCAGTAGATTCGCCATTATCAGTGATGCTAGTGCAAATAAAATGTAGAATATAATTGTATATTCAATAAAAAAATATATCATTCGATATAAAAAACTGAAAAAGAACTTATATTTTTTCAACCCCCCCCCCCCCCCCCCCAATCGAGTGCAGTATCGTAATTAATATACTCTCTTTATTTGCCCTTCTGTTTTTATTAGTGTCAATCATATTTTAATTTTTGGATTTAAATACTGTATACTTGGTAATTAGAGACAATGTCTGAGGAATACTGTACTAATAGAAAGTCACTTATATTTGTTTACTTTTATAATTTCGATATATAGGGTCAGATAAAATGATATTTGTAGGATTAAGAAAAAGCAAATAAAGTAAAGAAACAAAAATCTGGTGTAGCCTTCACTCAACTTTACTATAAGTAAACTTAATATCAAACTTCTTGGGTATATAATATATAATGCTTCATTTAAGCATAATATAATCGTCTAAATGGGAGTTGTTTGTTAGTCTTTCATTCCTGAGGTAGTACAGATAGTTATTGATCCACTTATCAATAGATAAGTCATCAATTTTTTTTGAAAAGTAAGATATCTTTTTTGCATGTCATACAATTAATGGGTATACAATCATTAGTATAACTACAGCAGTAATAACATTGTGAAAAGCCAAAGTGAACATTTGCTTGTACGAAATAATTTCCTACAAGAGAGCATGGCTTTTGCTCCAATAGCCAGTGGATCTCTTACATAGTTTATCTGACCTCCTTCTACATTTAAAAATTAAGTCAAATTTTCCCATTTAGAACTTGAAACTATTTTAAGTATTTTAAAAACATTAAAAAGTTTTTGTCTGAAATGTCATAAACATGTAAGAAAAATTGTCGCTTTCAGATAATTTTTAATTTAAGATGTAGGATAATTTCATTTATTATGTTTAAATGATTTAAAAATAATCATTTTTAAAAAGATTTTTTTTTATTTCTGAATAATGTTCTATATTTTTGGTCTTCTATAAAATTATTATGCTGGAAATTTTATGGCATGCTAGGGTTTTTAAAAACTCACTTTTCTTTCCCTTAGTCAAAAAACATAAAAAACCAATTTAGTCTCAGCGAATGTTATTTTTTCCCACGTGCTGTACTCTGTTATAAGTTTGCTATAAATGTATATTGAGAAAAAATATATTCGTAATTAGCCACTTTTTCGTTCTTAAATCTGGTTCAAAGCCAACTTCTCTGTATAATTTTAAATTTAAAAGCTAGAAGCTTGAAATTTTTAGAAATAATGGTATAACTATTAGATTAGAATAGTGAAAAAACGGGAAATTAGAAAAAAAACATAGAAGCCCTTCTATAGGACGTAAAAGTGCATTCCAAAAACTTCAATATTACCCAATAATAATGTTATTCATAAACGTAAAAAAATCAGCATCTGATATTAACCTTTGTAGAATGGTGCAACATATAGATTGATTAGAACATTTTGTTAGGCAAACCCATCATACTTTAAAAAGGATCAGAAATTATATGTGCATATGCACTACTGTTGTTGATTTTTTACATATAAGAATTTTATTCTTCATACATCACATACAAGTCCTTAAATCGTTTAAACATTTTCATTATACCTTTAAACATTATATTAGTTCGGTGAATTCACTAAAAAAACATTTTAAGTCAATGTAAATAATGTAAAAAAATATCAAAAATTTGACAAGTATAGCAGGTAATCCCTTAGTCTGGGATGAACAAACAGTTTTTATAGTTTTATTGCTCTTTGCCGTAATTGAAATTTGATCATTTTTTTATGAATTGCTAATTTTTTGTTCCATTTTTGGTCAAATTTTCAAGATTTTTTAATGAGCCGTTTAGCGTCAAAAAAAAGCATTTTCTGAAAAGAGAAATCGTACTGTAACTCCCCTTCGGCGAATGTAGTTTTGAAAAAAATTATCTCATCTCTTTCTCTACATAATGTTCTATTTTTAGGCATACTTTCATTTTGATCCATCTAACGGTATGACTTGTATCGCTCTCATAAGCTTTGAGATTGAATTATTAGTAAAAATTTTTACATTTTATTAAAAAAAGAACATTTCCCGTTGTTTTAAAATTCTGAATATATTTTTCGTTTGTTCCATTTATAGCCTCAAAGATAATGTCAAAATTTTAAAACTCTAGGGTTATCAGTTTAGGAGAAATAAATGTTTTTTAAAAAACGGTTTTTGGCAAAAAAAGTGACTCTCCCATCATGGATAATTCTTCCCAAACAATAGGGATCTTGTTCCCTATGTGGCCCAATTTTGTGTTCAATATATCAACTTGATCCATCAAAGATTCTGGACTGTAGCGTGGTAACAAGCAATGCTAACACACTCCACCCACCCACCCACCCACACACACACACAGACATTATCGAAAAAACGTCATAAAACGACTTCTGGGGCCTCAAAACATGTAATTCCGTCAAAATCTCGAGATCGATTTTTTTCACGATCACTATACTTGACTTACGAGTATAGTAAAGTAAAAAAGCGTTTTTATTTTCGAAAAGTACATAGTTTTGTCATGTCATTGTTTGCATTTATAATGCCATTTAAAATTGCATAATTGCCATTTTATAGCAACGTTATAATGACTGTAAACTCTGATCGATATTGCTAGATGCTAGAGGCTTTTCTTAGGCCAAAATACTCCACGATATGGACATGTTTGGTTTCAACAAGATGAGGCAACAGTCTATACTTCTTCGACGTGCGACGTTCCTGGTAAATTAATCTCTTTGATTGGTGACATCTGTTGACCCCCCACCCCCATTCGCCTGATTTAAATCCGCGCGTTTTTTTTTTTTTTTCTCTGGGGATACCACAAGGCAAAGGGATACAGTAATTGCCCTAAAATTACTAAACAACTTAAAGATACAATTCATGAAGGAATTCATTCCACATGAAATGACCCACCGAGTTATAGCCAACTTACGTGAACGTCTTCAAAAGCGTGTGGACAAAAACGGATCCCATTTGACTGATTAATGAAACAGAATGGCATTATAAGTACTTTTAGAAAATAAAAACACTTTTTTTGTTTCTTTCCTTTTTTTTTGGCTTTCATTAAACCTACAAATGTATCAGATCATTTTACCTCACCCTTGCCTAAATTACTAGCTGAGTAGGTTTCTATTATGTAAAGCATTACTGTATTTTTTTTTTATTTTTTTGAAAAAATGATATTTCTTGTTTTGTTTAGTTGGTAAAGTTAACTATCATAATTACTATTAAATAGATTAACAAATGTCTGAATAACTGTTGCATTTGTATAACCACGTACTTGTAAACTGCTGTATTTATTAGGTTAATAAAAAAAAATATGTTATCATGAGAATATTCAATCATAAGAGTTTGATGTAACTCTTAACATTAACTTAAATGTTTAACATCTTTAGACAATTAAAGTCGATTTTTTACTTTCTTTGACAATGTATGTGTGTGTGTGTGTGTGTGTGTCTGCTAGTGATCATATGTGATCACTATGTGTCTGCATGTGTGTGTGTGTGTGTGTGTGTGTGTGTTTGTATATGTATCACATCTGATACTAGTGTGTTGTGTGTTTGTGTTGTGTGTGTGTGTGTGTGTGTGTGTGTGTGTGTGTGTGTGTGTGTGTGTGTGTGTGTGTGTGTGTGTGTGTGTGTGTGTGTGTGTGTGTGTGTGTGTGTGTGTGTGTGTGTGTGTGTGTGTGTGTGTGTTTGTATATGTATCACATCTGATACTATGTGTGTGTGTGTGTGTGTGTGTGTGTGTGTGTGTGTGTGTGTGTGTGTGTGTGTGTGTGTGTGTGTGTGTGTGTGTGTGTGTGTGTGTGTGTGTGTGTGTGTGTCACTGTCGGTGTCTTTCTGGGTTTGCTATAGAATGAAAGATTATGAAAATTAACATAAAAATTGCGTTATAAGTTGATTTTATGATTAATAAATGGCTATTAATAAAATTTTTCTAATTACGAGAAAACAGAAATATTTGAGAATCTCTAAGATTGCTAAAAACTGACTCTTTAAAAGTTAAATTTTGTTGCACCCTAAGATTGATGAAAGAACTTATACGGTATTTTACGATTACATTTGTGTCATTTTCACAAGAAAGCTATTAAGAAGTCCTCCTATAACGAATATCCAATAATAACGGACAAATATCAATAGAATTTGACATAGACGTGGTATGCACACAAGGGACTATTGTGGATTTGGATTCCCTGAAGAAAGGTCTTACAACCATGAGGCACCACCGCAATATTTTCATTTCATTACCTAAGAAATAAAAAATGTTTTAAATGTTCCCTTTTCTGTAATTTATGCGGTTTTTTTTTTGTCTACAATATTAAACCAGTCATGAAATATTTCATCTGTTGTTTTTATAAATACCAAACATACTGTTTTATATTTATTATAATATTCATCTTTGGCTGTACGGAGCAAATCAGCACTCTTTGTTATTACTATTATCATTTTAGATAAGACAACCAGTGAAGTTTATTAAAAAAACTAAAAAAGCAGAAGAATCATGTGTACTTTTTTATAGTTTAAGATAAAAAAAATCGTCTTGGATACAATTTCGTCAAAAATAGAAGATGAACTTCCTTCTTAGAAAGTAATATTTTTTTTAGTGACCAGCTTCTACCAACACTGATAGTTTTAGGGCTACCATACAACTCTTAAGAGTTGGGTCGCACCCTTCCAAAGAGGACAATGCCCGTTACTCCGGGACCAGGGCTTGCAATGATAGTTAATTCTATAGTAATATGGTTTCTCCAACTTGTGATTTCGTGTCATCACGTATGCCAACTGCCAGAGATTAACAAAAAATAAGGCTTATATTTGCTATTTTATTAATTTAATACTAGTTTATGTGTTGCTAGCGTTATAATTGGTTTACCAAGAATTAAAATTTTATTTATATTTTCTTGTCAATGAGATTTTTTAAGAATATATTCACACATCATATGCGACTTATGCTTCTAATCCACACATGGGATATTTTTGGAATTGATTCACTCAATTTTGAGATGAAAAAGGAATTTTGAGCCAACTTTGGAATGGCTCACGTAGAGCCAATCTACGTGAAAAAACGAGCTGAGAATGTCAGTTGTTGGCCTGTGATCTCATACTGGATTTAGATTAGGTTAGGCTGCAGTGGCAGCCTCACAAGAAAACACACATATAAGTGAAACATTAGCTATGTGCGATACCACACAATCAACATTCAACATTGCGAGTCCTAAACTTTGTTTAACTCGAGTGTATTCAGAATAGCGATCTTTAACGAGTACCTGACATCGCACAGGCTCAGACAGACGGCTTAAAACCTATCCGGGGGGACAACGCAGTAAGATTTCTTTACCTCCGATGTAAACAAACAAAGACCTGAGAGAGTATCGAACCCCGGATCTACTAGTCGAGAAGCGAGCACGTTTACCCACTGAGCTACCCTGGCCCCACTATACTGGATTCATCTAACACACCTATAGTCAACAGGCATTCTTTGGCTATCTCTTCTGAATGACCAAATTAACATTTACTCTGAATTAAAAAAAAAAAGTTAATACCATTCTCTTAAAATACAGCAGTAAAATAGTTTTTTTTGTTATTTGTAATGAACTTTTATTTTAATTTTATTTATAATGAAAGTTCTATACTCATATTAAATTCATTTATTGAATGCATATGTAATATGATTTTTCTTTTATCATACTTTTATCATTCATAAATATAGTTGCACTGTTTCCATTCCTTGATTGGTTATTCCTTAAAATAGTGAATAGATAAAGAGAGAGAGAGAGAGAGTGCGAAATAGGGGGAGAAAGAGAGAAGAAAAGAAGAAAGACATTGTGTTTCTTTCTTCAGCTTTCTTGGTCTCTAGATTTCCTGTTCAAAACCACTTTTCTTCACCACTTTTCCTGTAAAGGTTTTATTATCAAACCTTCCATATCTACTTTGGTGGTTTATCAAAAAAATGTCATTTTATCTCCTCTGTTACCATATTTTTTTTCAAACGTGAATGATCAATTTATAAAAAAAACTATATTTTTCACTCTAAAATAATACAGTTATTTAACAGCATTTTTTCATTTGAGGATTAATTTTCTAGATGGTGTATATACATATATTTATGTTACCTTTTTTATTACCTTCTTTTACCTCTAGGACAGTTTCAAGTATATAGTATGTGATATGTTCAGGACTTAGTTCCTCTTTTGCCCAAACTATTAATATTTTTCTCTATGACAGCTATCCAGCATCTATATACGTAAAACCATTTCGTAAAACCATTCTGCAAGTGATTATCCTTAATACTAAAATTTTGCTTCAACTTCCGTCATTTGAAAGTAAAATTATTATATTTCTCATAAATTTGTTGTACTTTTTTTCTCATTTTTTTGATATTGGTTATCAGAGTAGACTGCTGCTAGTATATCGAACTAGTTTTGGGTCCTGTTTCTTGCTATCCATTAATATGTCTTGTATAAATGTCCTGTAGTTACCTTATTAGTATGTTATAATACTAAAACAAACAGCACGCAGGCAATGTTCGTATTTCAATGTTTCCGATCACCTTAATGTTCGTAACTATAATATTTATTTGATATGTTATTTTATTTAATTTATTTTTAGATTTTCATATCGTATATCTTCTTTCTACCTCTGTAATGTACGCAATTGTAATATTTATTTGATATATAATTTTTGCTACTACTTGTGTTTTATATTGTCATACTAGGAATGATTTTATTCATTGTTATTTTTTTTCAGGATTGACATCTGTGGAAGCTATGAAACAACTATAAAGTACAGCTTGAAAAACAAGTATAGCATTGTATTAGTCCCTAGTCAGTGACCAAAACCAAAAGAACCACAACCTGAAGAACAAGAGCACTGGCACAATAGAAAAAGAACAACAGCAAGAATAAGTATCAAAATCAATTGATGAAAAGACTTGCGGCTTAAATCAATGATCAAACTTGGATCGTCATTAAACATTTTCTACAACTAATTTTTTTTTGTTTTTTCTTCAAATATTCGATTCTCAACAGTTTGTTTAGTAGTTAGTTTGACTATAGTCTTCTTCAGGAGTTTAATTTCAGTATTTTGATACTATTTCATCGGATGTCATTCTATGTTTTTACTTCTTTCATCAATGTTCAATCATTTTCATTCACTTTATAAATCTGAAAATATATATATATACAAATCTTTCATAAATGCACATGAAAATATAAATGAACACATAAATATATGTAATAAGATAAAGAGAAGCTAGAATATAATACACCAGTAACAGTTTAGTTCAAACTATTTCATGTGAGCCGTAAAGTTTTAATTTATACTTCGAAAAACTATTCGCAAACTTTACTTCTTCGCATATTCTCATATTATATTTCAAATTTCAAACACTTTGAGATTCTAATAGAACTGTTTCTGGGTAAGACATTTAGTTTCTCACGATTTATTCCAATATAATCCAGGCATTCATTTATTTGTTTTATGCATTCAATGTAAAATTCATATTTATATTTATAAAAACACAACAGTTTTGAATTTTTTTTTTACAAAAAAAAAGACAAATAATGTTAACAACTTGTACAGGAAATGTAAAGAATCAGTTTAAAAATCCTCAACAGTATATTTTAATAATATAGTCATCAGACAAGCAGGTGAGGACATAAAATGAAAAAGTAAGAAAGAGCTTTTATGAATTTGAAGAGTTGTTCTCCATAATATATAATGTAACATAGCTTACATTCTATGCATATATTCTTCAATTGTTCTTGACCTCTTCATTGAATACAGTATTTTGTCAGTTTAAATTCCCTGATGATGATGTATAAATACAACGAAAACGTTGGTACAAGAAGAAGGAATTCAATTCAAAGGCCTAGCCCTCAAAAAACTTCTTTTTTTGCGAAGCAAACTCGCAGTTTGCTTCTCAACGAGAGTACTTTGCACTTCTTCCTGATGACGACGAAAGTCGAAACATCGAAGTGGGTTCTGTAGTGATTTTTTCTGTTCTTTCTTACGTGTTAAGTGTTATATATAATATATATATATATATATATATATATATATATATATAATTAAAGTTACAGCTAGAGAACACAAGAAAAAGGACGAACACTCACGAATCTCGATAATTTCGGCGTATTGCCGTCTTCAGGAGAGTAGAAAGAAATAAATAAACACGTGATACCATCAATGAAGTTTAAACCACAAGGAAAAAGGAAAACAATATAAATAAATGCTTTGAGGCCTTTCACTTTTTGTCATCAGAGAACAAACAAAGTAAAAGCAAAGAACTTTTATGTTACCTTCTTTGTTTTTTTCTTTGTTTGTTCTCTGATGACAAAAAGTGAAAGGCCTCAGAGCATTGATTTCTATTGTTATCCTTATTTCGTTGTGGTTTTATGCTTCAAGAATATATATTTATATTTAATGTATACTGATTTATATATAGTTCTTCAAAAACCTGTTTAACCTAATTTAAACAAAGGGTTTATTGAGTTTATTGATCCAAAAGTATTTTCGTGCAAAATGACTGGAAGGGTACAGTTCAAGCCTCACAGATCTACGACACTACTAAATCTTAACGTTTTCTCAACACCCCAAGAATAGTTTTAACCTTTGAGTCTACAACAACAACATTGTGTTACTTAACTTTAAGACAATATCTTCACAGGTAACTTGTATACCTACAAGACTGTTCAATAAGAAACTCTTCAGCGCATTCTCTTAGAGTGCCTAACTCAAAAGTACAGCTAAGCAATCTCTCAAAGAGAATATTGATAGCAGACGTCTAATAGCAATTTGAAAGACAAAAAAGAGTTGTATTATGGATATAAAACTGTCAGAATGATTTAAATCTGGTTGAATGAACTAAGAAGTAAGTTAGTAAAACATCAGTTCCAAAAAGACGAATCAAATATCTTACAATATTGTTTAATATACTTTGAAACTCGCTTTCATAACTGTACCGTTTTTATCGTAAATTTCCGTCTTGTTTGTGGTTTGAAGAGTAAACAGAAAGCGATTTATTTGTTTTGTTTCAATAGTAACTAACGAAACTACCACCAAGTAACACAAGAGCTCCATAATTTTTTAAATCAATAACTCTATATTATTAACATCATATTGAAAAAAATATGAAAACCTAATATATTGATGTTGTTAAAGGAGAAATATAGGTAAGGTTAATTTACAGCGGGCTATTTCACGAGAGAACACATGTAGGTCAAAAATTGACCCTTAGTGATACTGAATATTCTATATTTGGTGTCCTAAATTTTACTTAACTCAAATGTTATAGTAGGGATCTTGAGTAAGTACCTGACATCATAGAGGCTCGGGACCGACGGTTTAACGTCCCCTCTGAGGGACGACGTGTTCAGATTTTCCCGCGTCTCACGTCGAATAAATGGAAGATCTGTGTCGATATGTAACCCCCAATCGACCAGTGGATATGCAACCCCAGATCTATCAGTCGATATGCAACTCCAGATCGACCAGTCGATATGAAACCCCAGATCGACCAGTCGATATGCAACCCCAGATCGATCAGTCGATATGCAACCCCAGATCGACCAGTCGATAGACAAAGATGCAGACATACCACTAGGCTACCCTAGCTCCCGAAAAATATAACTACCATTTTAAAAGTAAACGAAGTTTTTTTTTTATGGCATTAGTATAAACAACTTTATTAGCATCACTTTAGTTCTATATTGATATAAAGTTTAAGTAAACAAAATTAATGTAAAAAATAAAAACAAAAGGTTTTTTAAATTAATTGTGATAGACAGCAGCAAAACTGGGCATACTACTCAATATTCGTAACTTCCTTTATGTTTGGCTTCACAGCTAGTATCGAAAGATGCTTGTTTAAGAGTTAATCAAATGATTTTTTTCTTTTGTTTATAGCCTACTGAGACACTTCGTATTTCTGTAACGGTGATAAAAAAGATTAAAGAGTTTCTAAGTATGATTGTTATTCTTGGAAGCAGTACACAGAGTGATAAGAAGAAAGGTTCATTCGGCTTATCACAACAAGCCTCCAGCATCTCGACTCTAGACTCCCTGATTAAACCCTTCAGCACTACCAAAGCTCTTATACTATATGTACTGCCATATAACCATTGTATACTCAAATCACAGTATACAAAATAGTTTGATCATCCTTCTGAATCAACTTCATTTACTTGTTTCATTAAAAAACAATTACTTCTTTTTTTTTTCATATTTCTAGTTCCATACACGTCCTTTGAGAGGAGGAAAATGTGCCGGTGCAATACACATGTCAACACAGGTCATATCTAGATAATTCAGCTGCACTATATCATATATTATGAATAATAAAGAAACTTTTTAAAACGACTGTAGTTTATACAGTCGTAAATGTATAAACTAAAGTCAAATAATCATAAAGTCAAATAAATGATTCAGAGGCGGTTTAGATTGATTAGTGACTTCCTCGACTTTTTATTATTCTAGATAGATATTTATAAGTTTATTTATTATATTTTTTCATGATAACATAAGAATAGCAGTCCTTACTATCAAAATCTATTAAATAAATCTGTAACACTAATATCAATAATAGAAGGACAAGAATGTAGCAGACTTCTGTATTTTTACTATATGGGGTTTTCAAATACTTGAATACCATAGATGTCATAAAACGTAGTGTAACAATATTATATATATGTAGTATAAAAAACAGAACACGTGAAAATATTGCTATAAACTCCCTCCAAGTAGGGGTACTACTCTAGAGAAAATAAAAAGAAAACAAAACTATGTGGTTTAATAGTTTTAAGAGAGAGAGAGTCGTGGTCTGCCAGAGGAGCGACTCGTTTCTACCCACTTTATGACGAGGCCATTGAAATATAGTAGTGAGCTTCTGTTTCATTTCTGTGTGTTCTTTATGTTAATATAGTTAATATATATATATAAAGAGAAACATAGAGAAATTAGAAGAGCACACAATTACAGTCTCTAATTTTTGGTTTAAACCGTCTACAGGAGGGATAAGAGAGGGAAACCAACCGCACTGGTTCAGAGACAGTTTCTTATCTCTTATCTCTTCTGAAGAGAGTTCAAAACAAAAATTAGAGACTGTAAGCGTGTACTTTTAATTTTTCTATGTTTCGTTTTGTTCACTGAACTACGAGTATATTTATCCGTTTCGGATCGTATTAACATCGGAAAAGTATATATATATATATATATATATATATATATATATATATATATACAGGAAAACGATCCAAAAGAACAACAATGTTTCACAGCAAAACACAGACATGGAACAAAAAACCGAACACACTTACTGTTTTTATTTTTTGGTTGAACCGTCATCAGGAGAGTTGAGATAGAGATACCAAACGCACTTGCGAAGCAACGGTTGGAGACCAATAGTGTTGTCACATGCGTGTCCGGTTCTAGTTAACTATGAAAAATTAACTAGGAATAAGCAAAGAGCTAAGAAATAGAAAGTGAAAATGAAGAAAATAAGGATATATAAATAATAAAAACTTAAAAAATAGTAATGAAGAAAATTAACAGGAAAATAACTGAAACTAAAGGAAAACCAGGAATATAAATAATAAATACTTAAATCATAATAATAAAAAACATATTAATACAAAATAGTAAAAAGTAAAATAATATAAATAAATAAAATTTCTAACCATTTGAAACAACCCTATGGTTTTCGTATGTCCGTTGTAAACCAGGACTAAACTTCAAGAAAGTTAGTCCGTTTCTTTGTTCCTTTTCAGTGGTTTACTGTAAAACGTATATATATATATATATATATATATATATATGAATAATAATCAAAATAACGAAATATTCGTGTTGACAAAAGGCCTTAGAGCATTGTTTCCAAATTTTTTTGATTGTGGTAAATTAATCCATATATATATATATATCGAAGAAAGTAACATACAGAATAAGGTAATGCACCCATAAACTTAAATTTTCGTGTAATCTGTCATCAGGAGAAAAGAGAGAGTTAGACCAAGAACTTTGTTACTTGCCGCTGCACCTAAAACATGCTTGATCTCCCTTTCTTTCTCACTCTCTCTCTCTCTCTCTCTCTCTCTCTCTGTCAGTCTCTCTCTCTCTCTCTCTCTCTCTCTCTCTCTCTCTCTCTCTCTCTCTCTCTCTCTCTCTCTCTCTTTCTCTTTCTCTCTTTCTGATGCGGACTGTCCAAAAATTTAAGTTTTTAAGTTTGTTTCCTTACTGCATGTGTTTCTTTTATTTCATTTTGAACTCGTATTGTGTCCAGTTTGTATAGTCTTTCCGATATTTAGTGAATATGTATATTATTTTTGCAAATAATAATTTTGGATTTAATATCTTCTATGTTTCGAACGATACCATACACAAAGATCTTAAAATTCCCTTCATCCACCAAGAAATCCAATCCCGATACCGTAAATTCCATGAATCTTTACCCACCACTATAAATCCTTTCATTCACGAATTATCATCTCTCCAGATTCCTAGCAACCCTATTAGAAGGCTGAAAAGATGTTGGCCCCGAGACCTACTCTGAAATGTTAACTGTCAAGACTAGTTGCAAGTGATCCTAACAGTCTATATGGAGTACTACCAATGGGTGGTTTCTCCACTCTTTATTCCACCTTTATGTAGCATGTATCACTATTACTTATTACCCCGATAAGGATAGTTGTAATACAAAAACAAATAAAAAAAAAAGGATTTAATATGGAGTTATAAATAAAGAACTTAATCCTAAAATGTTTACTTAGTATTTGTAAAAATACTTATTGTACTATAATGGCAGAGTCCATTGAAATTTGAAAGTTCCTACAATTTGTTTCGATTTGTTTTTATTTATATTTCAAATTGTTCACATTCTTTTAGTTGATACTATTGGTCAAGGAACCTAGTATTCAAGCTAGTATAGAGTTAGTATGCAATGAAATATTAAAAAACAGTACAAATTGGAACCTAGTATTTATGCCAGTATAGAGTTAGTATGTAATGAAATATTAAAAAACAGTACAAATTGGAACCTAGTATTTATGCCAGTATAGAGTTAGTATGTAATGAAATATTAAAAAACAGTACAAATTGGAACCTAGTATTTATGCCAGTATAGAGTTAGTATGTAATGTAATATTAAATTGAAATGTAAATAAATTAAATTAAATTATGATGTAAGTATTTGAAAAAAACCTAAGTTACTTCTTTGCAAAACTTCCAGACTTTAGATCAGTGTTTCCCAAAGTGGGTGGTACCGCCCCCCGGGGGGCGGTAATGCAAAAAGGATTTGGGGATTCTATTTCCATAAATTGAAAATGTTCATGCAATATAATTTCTAAATTTAATTGAAAACACCACATGTAAACTTCTAGGAAAAGGTTTCTTAAAATTATTGGTTTTGATAAATTATTATTATGTTAAAAGTATATTCTCATCTAAGTTTCTTTTATTGTGTATTAATTCTTTTGCATAAATATGCTATGAAACAATACATATATTGGATTATAAATAAATATTCGATTAGTCATTATAATAATTTAATTTTTAAAGTGTTACTCATTTCGTTATTTAGTCTAAGATTCTGATTATTGAAGAGTGTTGAGTATAGGTTTACGGACCCAAGGGGGCGGTCGCTCAAAAAAGTTTGGGAAACACTGCTTTAGATTATAGCAAAATAGAAATCTCATTATTTATCTAAGTGACTCCTGTTGTTTGGAATCAAATTGTTTCATGATTCGATTAGGTGAAGAAAGACTAAGTCTTTTGTGGAAACACTAAAAGAATCTTTTGTATGTGGACTTAGTGTTTGTTCAATTTATTCTAACCATGAGTAGTAAATACCACACAATAAATACTTGCGAGTCAAAATTTTTTTTAGTTTCACTATTAATTTATAACTCTGATGATCAATTGATGCACATATTGAAATATTTTTTTTTTCTTTTTTTCATATTACAGCAAAATATCGTAAAAGTTTACACTTGCAAATGAAGGATGTCAGATGTACGGCTTCCAGCCCACACACATCTCAAACAAAGTGGGTGTTTAACATCTAAAGATACAAGAAATTATATCTCTCCCAACATAAACTATCACGATAGAAAAAAAAAATGACAAATCGAAGTAATTACAGATGTTTGTTTAAAATTATCCGATAAAAATCTTAATATAAATAAAGAAACATATTGTTGAAAGCTATCATATTAATATTTGCAACGTAGTTATAAATACCCCGTTATTTTTTTATTCGTTCTAACGACAATGTTCTTGTCTAATATATATATAATAAATGATTCCATTTTATACTTTATTTATTTTGAATGTTTCCATCTCACTTTTTTAAAAAAAGAAATTTATTCTTAGCTAATTTAATTTTCATTTTTTTTTTCTTTTCTTCAGACATGGATATGTGATGGGTGTTATACGAATGTAGTCAGTTAATATTTTCTGTTTTCTTCAGAACTATTCTTCCTTTGAAGATGATGAAAGAGTCCTAAATATATGATACCAGCGAGTAAGGATTATATTTATATATATTTATTTGTGGTATAAAAAATAGTGATGTAATTGTTTTTTCTTTTAATATGAATATTTTCTGATGTTTTCAATTATTCTTATGATATCGTTTTCATAGGAATTTTCTTCCACCAGGTGAATTCGTAGGGTATAATATTTCATAACTGTTTCTTCGGGTTTCATGGTAATATTTAGTCTGATACAATGTCATAAATAGTTTTGTTAATAGCTAATCATATGAACAATGCAAGGTTGTACAAACGTGTCAAACTAACCGCGACATAGAAGAATTAAAACGATAACAAGGAAACCAAGAATGTAAAGATACCTATTCGATCTGTATCTATCTCTATTATAATACATAGTGCATTCTAGGATTTGCTTACATCAAGGTGATTCCCAAAACAGGCCTAGTCCTGTAATAGTTTTTCTTTTTCCAAAGTAGTTTGGTAATAATTTTCTTTTGTTGTTATCTCCAATAATTCAATTGACTTTTCAGCTGGCATTATTGTGGAAAATCTCTTTTGTCTATGCTCTGTTTATCCGTTTTCATTCAATCTAATTATCTGGAAATACATATTATATATATATGTATACAAATATTTTACAATGTACATATGAAAAAAAAAATAGATCAACACATATCCTACTTACATAATAATCTACAGAAAAGTAATATCTTTCAAGCTTTATTAGCTTTGCTAAGGTGGTTAGAGGTGGTTAGCTAAGGGTTGCGCGTTGACCGCCTCCGCGTGGTCCACCTGGGCGTCGCCATGTGTCGCATGGGACGGCTAAAGGGCAAATCGTAGAAAGACAACCTGACTTGATTTAACAACGATATGGCCTTATTGTATTATACTACATTCATAATTGTATAATAGGCTAGTTATGTGGTGATTACTCACGTTGGAATTGTAGTTTACACTTGAAAAAAATGGAGACTTTATCCACGAGTTCAACACGTAAGAAACACGTTGTCATTGTGTGTTGTTTGTATTAAACATTTATTATCTGGTGACTGATTCCTTTCATTGAAACATTAAATTCATTTTTATTATTTGTAATCATTAAAAAGTATACAAACAGAGGAATATACTACGGATGTAACATGTATGAGATAACATTCTCATCATATAAATAAGGTCTTCATTTCTTTTTCAGGCTAACTTTGTGAAAGCAGTGTTAGATGATAAGGGAAAAGAACGTTGAATTGAACAAGGCAAGGTTATAAAACTGCATTTGAAAGTAATAACCTGTATTCCAAATCGTGATGAGATGTTTAAGCAGGTCTCTTTGTCTAAATCGTGTTTTACGCTGATTTCTAGAAATGTCAAGGTCTTTCCTGTGATAAACCGTCTAATTATATTACTACAAGCGAAAATTTTATTACTTTCGTGAATGAAGGCTCATCCTATAGTTATTTATAGACCGATTCAATTAAAATGAAAAATAGTTAAAAAAAAAAAAACGTGTTCGAATATAATGCTTTCATAATAAACTTGTTTGCCTTCTTTATTTATTTGCTAAAAGGATTTATGTGGTTTACACGCAGTGGTTTTCTGAATAATACTCTACTCATTCAAAACATACTCTTCTATACCTACTGTAACCTTGAAAAGAAATCATCGTTATATTTATTCACAGTTATAGTGTTTAGTTAACCTTGTGCTAGCATGTATCAGTAGTTGCCAAACAAGTTCATCGAATAGAGATATTTATATCACTTTCTATCCTTGTTCTGCACAATAACAATCAGTAACCGTATAACAATCAGTAACCGTATAACAATCAGTAACCGCATAACAATCAGTAACCGCATAACAATCAGTAACCGTATAACAATCGGTAACCGTATAACAATCAGTAACCGTATAACAATCAGTAACCGTATAACAATCAGTAACCGTATAAAAATCAGTAACCGTATAACAATCAGTAACCGTATAACAATCAGTCACCGTATAACAATCAGTAACCGTATAACAATCAGTAACCGTATAACAATCAGTAACCATATAACAATCAGTAACCGTATAACAATCAGTGTTAACTTTAGCTAAACTTATTTTAGTATTTAATTATTAATATAATTACTATCCCGACAATCGCTGTACTGTCTTACGTATAATATATTCAATTCGAACATGAATAAAAGATCAAATAAGAAATCTGTAGTGGCCTACACTCAACATTATTATAAGTAAACACAATATCAAACTCGTTAACAACCAAATGATGTTTTGTTTGATGAGTCAAACACTTTGTTCTATATCCATCCATAACTCCAAGGAATGCATCAAAAAATATATGTGTGGGGTTAAATTTTTACATTTAACAATTTTATTTTTCTAACATATATTAACTCATTAGTAAAATTGACATTTTTTAAATAAATTTCTAAATAACAGTTTTATTTCACTATTTGTATTTAACGGGTATTTCGACCCCACTCGGTTAAACTTCGACCACTCTCGTGTTACCATGGTCTTATTCGGGTACCATCGGCCATACTCGGGTGTGACATACGTACTTGCTACCGTATTAACATATAGGATCTTTATCACGATGCACTCAACATATCCTAAGGATAGAAGGAGTTTAGTTAATGCCCTAAGGAGTGCATGGGGTGTTCATACGAAGTTGAGCCCCAAAACTTTACGATTTACTTAATTTATACATTAAATAAATTCAATTAAATATTCCTACGATTCTTCATTTCACCTGAAGAATAACACAATAAGAAACTGGAAAACAAGACACTAAGATCTTTCAACCGTAACAACCGGTCTTTGTCAGAGTCGAAAACCCTTGGACTAGTAGACTCACGGCTCGATACCCACTCTGGTCATCGATTTATTCACATGTAAGGTATATGGCCGAAAGGCTTAGGAACACATATAAAGTCAAAACAGGTTAGAGGTAAAGTATATTATTGTAATAGTAGATCCCTGGGCCATTTTCTCTTGAGTCGTCTTGGGGGATTCTGGGAAGGTGAGGAGGAAGCAAGGATTCGTACAAATGGATTTGGATGAGAGGAAAGGTTGTTGTGAAATGACTTGTAACGATCAGAGGCTAGGTTTTGGATAAATGGAATTTTTAGGTCTTTATGAAGGGTAATTTAGGTAGTTTTTGACGTAATAAGGAGCATTTGTGATAGTACGGAGGATTTTTGATTGTAATGATTGTATTTTATAAATGTTGGAAGGTTTTCTCTAAAATGAAAAAAAAAAAAAATACGGGAAGTGATGGTTCCAATCCTATTTGATGTCAATACTGTCAGGGATCTATTCAAATAAGCTTGTGAAAGACAGAATTTAGGAATTTGACGAATAATCAACCGTTATTGCCAACTCAAGGAGGGGTGATACTCTGTTGAAAATTTGGCTCCACTGACCCTAAACAGTCCCATATATATATATATAAAAGAAGTAACACACAAAATAAAGAAACACATTTACAACTTTGAATTTTCGGTGGAATCCGTCACCACGAGAAAAGCAAGAGGCAGACTAAGCACGCTATGGACGCAATGGCAAGTAAGCACAGGTTATTTGCCGTTGTGTCTACAGCGCGCTTAGTCTGTCTCTTGTTTTTCTCCTGATGACGGATTTCCCCGAAAATTTGAGGTTGTAAGTGTATTTCTTTATCTATGTGTTATTCTTCTTCGATTTTGAACTCGTATTCTGTCTAGTTTGGATCGTCTTTCCAATTTTATAGCAAATATAGAAAAGAGATACTCTCAAATTTTGAATAAAGTTTTTAATTTTATGCAAGCACTTTTGCACCTTTTTTTTTTCTTAAAAGATTTTTAGAAACAGTATCACTCATAAAACTACGCCTTACTGCTGGAATATTTATGACATTTCATCAAAAGAACTAAACTTTCCTTCTAACACGATTAATATTTACATAATTTCTTCTTTTGTTACTAAAAAAAAAAATATATATTCGCTTTCTGAGTAAAATGGATAAACAAACAAAATCTCCACACAAATGAAGTTTTATTCAACAACAACAACACGTTTCGAACACTTTGTGTTCATAATCAGGAAGACACTACAATACAAATTATATCTCATCAGTTACAGAATTAGAGTGAAATAATAAAATTCGAAACGCGTTGTTGTTGTTATTGAATAAAACTTCATTTGTGTGGAGTCTTTGTTTGTTTATCTATTTTACCTCAGAATTAGTAAATACCACACAATTACGGATTGCACAACGAATTATTTAAAAATATATTCGCTATTATTAGTAATTAAAATAAGTTAACATTTCTTTCAATCTTTTGATTGTGTAAAGCTTACGATATGTGGTTCCAGACAATGTAAATCTATATTATTTAGTTTTTCAACAATAAATTGCAGATAACTTTGAATTCTCCGATAAAGATGACAGGTTGTCTATAACTATAGATTTATTCTATAATCTATAAAATGAAATAAATCGGTAAACCGGATGGTTGGTTCTCTGTAAGGCCTTCTTGATATTTGAAGGTAAATAGTTCACTAATCAAACATCTATCCGTGAATTGGCAGAAAAATAAAACCAGCGAAATGTAAATATACATAATATATATATAGTGAAAGAGTTTTACATGTTACATATTTAGAACATATATTGAGTAATAGCTCATATAATATAGTTAAAAATAAAAGAAGGATTTCTGTTTATACTAAAGACCGTTTTGAGCATAATCAGTTCAGGTTTATATGTTATAATAGATCAGTCTTATCAAAAGATACGACTGTGTTCGTGATTGTATAGATATCTATTGTATAGATATTATTGCATAGATATCTATTGTATAGATATCTATAGCATAGATATCAGGAAAAGCCCTTTCTCTTCCCTTCATTCCGGTGGGCGTTGCAGAAGGGATAAGTATTTGGGACTTAAATATTTACATTTTGGATTTAAATTTAAATTAAAGATCTATTTTTTCGTAAAAGGTGTTGGTTTTAGAACAATAAAAAGAATTAAGGTTGTCACTCAAGGGTGAGAGTAGCCTAATGGCTTGCATGCTCATCTTTGGACTGGTATGTCACTGAAGGGTCAGAGTAGCTCACTGGCTTGCATGCTCGTCCTTTGGACTGGTATGTCACTGAAGGGTCAGAGTAGCTCACTGGCTTGCATGCTCGTCCTTTGGACTGGTAGATCCAGATTTGAAGATCACTCTGGCCTTGATATTATTCACGTGAGAGATGAAAACATTTGATGTATATACGAGTAGCTCTTGGAAAGGATATACTGTCAGACTTGAGCTTATACTTTGTCTGATACATCGTTAAAAATCCCTGCTCTGAGTTAGGCAATATATAGAACACACAATGGAAATTCATTGGGCGACATAATACGAGGTGTTTAGAGGTGGTTAGAGATGGTTAGAGGTGGTTAGTCGTACTCCTTTGAGGAATCAGCATCAAGACGTTTAGGCTCTCTATCAGACCTTCAATGATAGAGTTGTTTGCACAACAACTCACCCTTATAGAACATATATATATATATTATATATATATATATATATATATATATCGCCAGAACATCAAGAAAATTTAATTTTAATGTCAGTTTCAGAACGGTACATATTTCAAAATTGCTATCAAATTATAAATTTAGTGTCAATCCCATGTCACTAAGTGGGATTTACAAAGTACCCTATGGCAACTGCCCCCAGAATGTACACAGGCATGACAAACAGGTCTTCCGAGAAGAAGACATATCAAAGAATGTTTACTGAGAATAAATAAAAATAATAATAATAATAACAAGTTATTTCTCTCACACTTAATATAGCATAGTTTCCATCTTTCTAAAAACGCTAATATCATCTATTTTAATTACAAATTTTGTGAGATTGTGGCCTTTAAAATTAATAACTCCATTCATTTCAACTCTTTTTTTTTTTTGTTTAAATGAATAGATCCTTAGTTGCCTAAAATATTTAAATTAATAATTCAAAATAGTTAAGAATGCAATCTTCAAAAATATACTCAACACATATTAAACCTTTTGTAGTGAAGATTTATAATTTTCACTACAAATATCAATTCACTTTGAATGAACTATTTCAACTAAATTTGACTCAGTTGTTTTAGGCAAAATGTATTGATTCTGCAAGTACATTCTTCAGAAAGCTTACGACTGCACAAAAGTACTCCAGGTCACTCAAAGTTTGTTTGGCTCTAAACTTGACCAATCTGTATTGGTCCTTATAAGATATTTTCAAATAAAATAGTTTCATAATAACTCTAAAGTAGGAGTAGTCTAGAATCTGGAACTAGTTGTTTAAGTGAAAACAAAACGTTGTTTAGAATCGCATTTGAATAAAAAAACTTGTCTTTGTTGAGATGCAATCTCGTCCCAAAAAAACAACTAGCCAGATTCACACCGTAGTGTCCAATCTTAGGTGAAATACGATTTGAGTCATCATTTGGTGTGACCTGTTTTTTCGTTTTTGTCAATTTTTCATTTATTACATTTGATAAGGGCAACAAACTTTGGTAACCGCAAAGATAATGGCAAAACTTTCAAAACTATAGAGTTAGCAGTTTATAAGAAAAAAAATGATTTTTTAAAAACAGGTTTTTGGGGGAAAAAAAAGTAACTTTCCCGTCATGCATAATTCTTCCCAAACAATAAGGATGAACTACACTATGGGGCCCATTTTTGTGTAAAATATCAACTTGATCCATCAAAGATTCTGGACCGTAGCGTGGTAGCAAGCAATGCTAACACACTCACCCACCCACACACTCACAGACATCATCGAATAAACTTCATAAAACGACTTTTAGGACTACAAAACATGTAATTCCGTCAAAATTTCGAGATCGAATTTTTTCAAGATCACTATACTTTACTTATAGTACAGTAACAATCATTTCACATCATTTTAATAATCATAATAATATTATATCAAATGTCATACAGGGTCAAAAAAAAAAACAAAATTTTTCAAAATAAAAACGTATAATTCAAATCATAAAAAAATTCTAAATTAAATTAACTGGCTAGGCATGCAAATATAATGAACTTTCAACCTTATTAAAAAATTAGTTTTGAAAAATTTAAAATAAATTTATTTTTAATTTGCAAATATTACAGTTGAAAATCAGTTTAAAAATAGTATTAGACATGAAACATAAAAACTTATTTTCGTATAAAATTTCAGATTTCTTGTTCGCTTTTTTATTATGTTTAGTTTTTTACTATTTTCTATTTTTACCCCTTGAAAATGCCGCCCCCCTGGTGCCGCCTAGGGCAAACTACCTCTCTCCCCCTTGCTACGCCATTGTACAGAATTATACACGTTTAGTTTAAATTTTAATTCATGACAAAATGTTAGAGCAACTGAAAGAAAATTCTTTCTCCAGTTCTAACTCGCATGGAATCATTATTTCTTGACCAAAAAGTACTTATTACGTTTTATAAGTTGACTGCACAGTTTAATAACAGTTGAACAACATGAATTTCTTCTCCAATTTTATCACTAATAAGTTGATTAAAAGTAGACAGATATTAATTCAATAGGTTTTGAGTTATTTTCATAACACAAGTATCAAGGTTCAAATTAAACTAATTAAGTGTCAGAGGTTCACTAATTGATTTTATTCGCTGAATAGATATAAGTGATTCAATCCAGTTTTGAAGAGTTCTACCAAGAAAATATCATACCCATTTCGAGGGAAAAGAGAGATATTTAAATCTGAAATGTATTATCAAGCAATTACCGTTTGCATTGTGCTGGAAGGTGTTAACTTTCTAATGATGAACCGTGAGGTGTTCGTTTTCTCAGTTGATCTTGGTTTAATGAGGTCTATTTCAATAACAAAGACGATATTTCGCATAAATTAAACGATGAGTTTTATTTTATAAATTTGAACACGCGTGAATAAATAATGACTTAACACTTTAATTAAGCCATCCCCATTATCAACTATGACATTCACAAGTATTAGACTGAATTCATTAAACAAATTATTAATATCTGCAGCTTTGAAATAAGTGAGGAACAGTTCTTAATACATAGATACATTTTCATTCAAATTTAAAATGTAAAATATCAGTGCTAATTGTATAAATATGTTCATATTTGTCCTAAACGGGACACAAATATACGTCGAAAAGTTGGCAAAAGAATTTATTGAAACTTGACCAAAACCCTCAACATATAAATTGAACGTATATATATATATATACTAAATATAAAAAACGGTCCACAAGGACTATAAAACTTTAAATTAAACAAAGCACGACACAGAAAAAAGAATAAAAAAATAGGATAAAAAGAACTGGAATATTGGATTCTGTAAGTGTTCTTTTTATTCTTTTTTCTGTGTCGTGCTTTGTGTAATTTAAAGTTATATATATTTTAAAAATGACACCAAACTTAGCTGATGCCTGTTTCTCAACAAGTTTTCAAGTTTTGTTAACAACAAAATTTTCAAGTTTTGTTCAAGAAACTTGTTAAGAAGCAGGTATAAGCTAAGTTTGGTGTCATTTTCAATAATGTGTGTGCCAAGCAAGGACTGCCACCAAAATTTAATATATATTATATATATATATATATATATATATATATATATATATATATTAATATTATATATATATATATATATATATATATATATATATATAATATATATATATATATATGTAAATTTATATATTGTGTTGAAATTAATAGCAGATTCTGCATTCATGACTTTTTCACTTATAGCTTCTATTTTCCTCACGATCTCTCTTTGTAGAGGTGATAATTGCCAAAGCAAGCTACCAAACGACATACAGAAAGTACGTAATAATTATAGGGGTTTGCGGTTAGAACACGAAACACACTTGACTGTGAATTTCTATATCCAATTAACTATTAAACTAAACTAATATAACAAGCTGTCGACCTCGATAACAGACTTGCTGCCGAAATACACTAATATATATAATTGATATAGTTTGTCAACCATAGAATGTCCAAACTACTAAATAGGTCTCCTGGAGGATTAAGTCCAATGTAATATTAATAATTACTGGCTAACGTTTCGCCAAAAAAGTTTTTCGCATTAACAGGGATAAAAAATTTATTAATATCGATATATAAATTTATAGCTTCGATAAGAATAAAAAAACTCTAGAAAAGTACGTCTACACAATATTGCAGACCAGAAAACAAATTTACAATGCTATAACCTTAAAGAAGGTAATATTGTAAATGCATTTGTACATTTTGTCTGCCTTGTTGTTTTACTTTTTCATATTGTGGTTTTGATTTCTGCCCTTTGATATTCTGTGGAGATCAGAATATTTTTCAGAGTTATTTATAGTATTATAATAATTCTCAATAAATTAGTAGTATCCTTGATAAAATCGAACATATTGATGAAACGTCAGATGCTAATTATTTTGGACCTAACCCTCTAGAACTTATTTAGTTTTATATATAAACTAGTTTCACGGAGAAAGATATTGGGTGAGTGAGCAAGATCCCTCACGAGTATCAGCTTATCTTGTACATCTCTCACTTTCTTCACTTGGCTTATATAAACCAGAAAATTAACCCAAAAGATATTTATTTCCTAAATATGAATAGTGATCATTCAAATTTGAATAGTGATCATTTAAATATGAATATTGATCATTGAAATATGAATAGTGATCATTGAAATATTAATAGTGATCATTCAAATATGAATAGTGATCATTTTAAACATATCGACTATAGGAAGTGTTCTTTACTCTGTAGACAAAGTAACGTGAGTGATATTTAGGAATATTAAAGAGCTTGTTAAGAAATAGGGTATCTGCTAAGTTTGGTGACATTTTCAATAATATATAGTCATAAATCAAGACATCAAACAGTCAGTTAAGACAACTATCAAAGGATTGAAAGAAAAGATCGGAGAGAAACAACACGTAAACTCACTTTAATATTTCAACCTTGTCGTCATCAAAAGGAGAAATAGAACTAAACCACGGCATTGAGAGCAAACCAAAAGAAAATAAGTAAAAAATAAAAAAAATAAGTACGACAAAATAATATATGATTAAATATATATATTTCAATGTAGAAAAGTAAACATAGAGAAATCAAAAGCACACGCTTACAGTCTCTAATTTTCGGTTTGTACCATCTTCAGAAGAGATAAGAGAGGGAAACCAAGCGCACTCCAACTCCACTTCAACCGTCTCTGTACCAGTGCGCTTGGTTTCCCTCTCTTATCCCTCCTGAAGACAGTTCAACCAAAAATTAGAGACTGTAAGCGTGTGATTTTGATTTCTCTATGTTTCTTTCTCTACATTAAACTTTATTTATCCGTTTCGTATCGTATTTCCAACGAAAAAGTGTAAATATATATATATATGGTATCAACGAGTTCGAAACAAACACAAGCGTTTCTTTACTCTGTGTGTTACTCTTCTTCGATTTTGAACTCGTATTGTGTCCAAACTGGATCATCTTTCTGTTTTTTAAGTGAATTAATATATATAAAAATGCAGATAGTAACAAATATAAATAGTTATATATATTAATAGAAGATTGAATGTAAGCTGTTAATAAAGTATGTCAAACAAAGTTGAAAGTAAACTTGGAATACTTATATAAAATATTGATATAAGAGGGTATATAATATATATCTGTAAAGTTGGTGAGCAGACCGTTATTTCCTGATTGCCATGAAAGAGTTGGGCTGTTATTAGGAAAAGAAAAAGAAAACATTCGGAGCCTTAAACCAAGATTCGAATTCGAGGAATGAAAACTGTTTTTATTTGCAAATACAATAACGTCAATTATAAACATAGTCACTAGGAAAGGACATTAATAGAGGTTGGTCCCGAGCCTGCACGATGTCAGGTTCTCCTTAATGATCCCTATCCTAAATACACTTGAGTTTAGGCAAAATGTAGGACTCTCAATATAGAATGTTCATTGTGTTGTATCATAAAGGGCCAATCTTTGGCCTTTGTGCGTTCTCTCGTCGGACTGTCACTGCAGCCTAACCTAACATCAATTATATGTCTATGGAGAACATTAATAGCATCCTGGTTTCGATCAATAGGTTGGAATGTTAAATTTCGAGTCTTACAATGTTTTTGGTGTCAATCATAAGATTAAGGACATGAATATGTACTTTTGGTCCTTAAAGATTCGGAAGCACTCCACAAGATTATGGTTTCATTTTTAAGGACTATTGCAGAATCAACTGTCTCCTATCTTATATGTTCAGTTAACAGTTAATCCAAAAACAATATGATTCTATTGGTTGAGTTGAATCCAGGAATGAGAAAAGCTCTTTTCTTGTGTTAAAAAGTAAATCATTCGAATGCCTACTGTATTAAAATATATTTTGATGTAAATATATTTTAATTTGTTACAGTATCTCAAAGAAAACTCGGGAAAGTTTTTTTAGTTATTCATATTCAGTTTTTCATTGCACATTTCAAGTAGCAAACTTTCAAGCTCTCATGCTATTATATCGCCTTGAAGCTGGGATATATCGCATGACCTTTCATGGTTGTCATCACCAACCAAATAGATCTGTAATAATACAGGCTGCTGTTCTTACTTTGGTTTCCCGTTCTTATAATAGACTTGTCCCTGCACTTTAAATGTCGTCATCGCCTTGCTTTCAGTCGACTTTTTGGTTCCGAAAAGTCATTCGAAAACACCCATGATACATCCTGGTGCTAGATAAGAAATTTTCTACCTTTGAGTACAAATAAATAAGAAAGAAATTGAATGGTTCTGAAATGTCCTGTTTAGCTGTAAGTCGTCATTTTACACATGTTCATATACGTGTAACGCATAGACTTTAAACAACTGATGACTAAAAAAAAAACATGGCCCTGACAATTCAAGGAGATCAGTTTACAAGTTAGTTGCATAAAAACAATCAAAGGAATGTTTTTTTAAGCATCTTTGTTTATTTAAAAGTCTAACACAAAGCTCTGCTTTATAAATCCGTATAAGTGGACTACCCCAAAGCGCAAAATTTCTTTCTTTGAGCAAAGTTCTCTTCTGACAAGTGTAATTCTTTTCTTCAGCCTTTGAATATCAGGCAGCAGGAAGTAGATGATTTTAACTTTTCAAAGAGATACATAATGATGCTATGTTTTATAAACTGAACAGACAAAGTATCATTTTGACCGGGCTAAGTCTTCATCAGATGTTAGAGACGCGCTATATAGTGGCAATTTGCATGAATATTAAAATCATAACAGCAAATGAATCATGAACCATTGATTAAACCGTACATGAATTACAATAAGATTTAGAACAGAAAGGTGTATTTAAATGTAAATTACACGTTATAAGGGCCTCTAAATCAATTAAACCTACCCATTGAATTGCAATCAGTTCAAGTTACACGGATTAAAGCAAAAGACCAAAATTATGACTCTAATTACATAAACAAGGAAATGGAATAATCCACTTTTTCTAATAACTTGATATGATGTAAGAAAAAAGATCGTCAAAATGTAATGAAAAAGGGAAATTCAATACTGAACCTTGACTAATAACTTAGAGATAAAAAAGATACACTAACCTGAGAATAAGGTCACTGGGAATTTGTTTACATTTTGACAAATTAAATTGACAGTCAGTGCTGCAAGTGCTATTTACAGAAAAAAAAATATTACACAATTCTATCAGTTAAGACTTTTGTCCTATTAATAGTCGAATTGATAAAATAATTTGTTAGTAAGGAAAAGTAACAAGTCTGTACACATAGCTATTGACTTATTGGTGCAGGTATTGTGATTATTAAATGATATTTAGTTTTTATTTACAAATATAGTAATTTGTAATGAATTATATTTCTCAGAAAAGTTTCGAATTAGTTTTACTGACTGGCTGGCAGTAATAATTTCCTTTTTGTTACAGTATTTAATTGTATTTTACTTGTAAATCATTTCAGGAAATTTGTTTAACAGTCAACTTAATTTACTCTTTGTCTTAAATTCTTGCAAATTTTGTTTCTTTCCATAACATCTAAAACAGTGTTTGTGTATTATATAATTAACTAAAATTTTAAACATCAAGAAATTTGGTAATAATAATGGTAAGTTTAAGACTTATGAAATTATTCTATTATTATTTATTATTAACTTACTATTTATAGTACTATGAACTATTACTACTAATTTACTATTCCTATTACTTATTATTACGACTACGACTATTATTATTATTACTACTTACTACCACAACAATTATTTACTATTACTATTAATTAATACTTAATCCATGTTTTGTCGAAAAACATTTCAAATTGTATGGATAGTTTCAACATATATTTACTGAATTACCCTTCTCATAATTATATTTTCAGGGATTTTAGTAAATGACTTATTATTTTAGGTAAAAAAGTAAATTTTGATATGCCGAGGGTTTAGAATACTTTATGCTCCATAGTTAATCTGGAAGTGTTTGTTATTTTTCACCCAGCTGCCAGGTAACGGGAATGTGTCCTAACTAAAGGCTGAATGCTTTATAGGTGGACTGAGTGACAGTTCAATTAGAACGATAGAAATCAGTTGAACCCTTCTACCGTATGGTGGGAAGATGTATTATCTGAATGCACATGAAAAGCTATCGTTTCGGCGAGTTAGGGAATATTGCCATGCACTCATGTGGCGGGGCCGCGGGCCGCACGAGAATGTGCCTTATTTATTTGTTCCAAAAGCAAAGCTAGATAGTCTTGTCACATGATTCCGTATTGCCATAAGAACAACTTTCAGTCAGCAAAAACACTGCGCCTTTACTATGTGGGCATAAATCAGTTCTTGCAGGGACTCAACTAAAATATTGAAACAAACCTTCTAATGAGCTCTAAACTCTAGTTTAATGGAATATTTGATTTTCAAGAAGTTAAATCAAATCAATCAACTTATGGCAGCCTAAACTTTCAAGACAAATAAAAGTCTGTATCTATAAATAAGGTTGGAAAATATTTTGTCTATATATAGAAACAGAGGCATGGTTAAAGGTTTAAAGGAGGCCATGGTGGCCCAGTAGCTTACATTCTCGCCTTTGGATTGGTATTTCGGGGTTCGATACCCACTCTGACCTCGATTTATTTTTCCATAAATAAAACGCCTTTAGAAAAGACGTTAAGTCATCGGTCCCAAACCTGTAAGGAGTCAGTTATTCGTAAAAGATTTCTCTTATAAGTACATTTGAGTTACGTAAAACTTAAGAATGTTCATTTAAGACTGTAGTATAACAAAATTCTGATCTTTGATCTTGTGCTTTCTCTAGTGAGCAGTCGTCACTACAACCTAACCTCAACTAACTCGTGCCCTTTACTTTAAAAATATAGATGGGTCAAAGGTACAGGCAAAAGAAATAAAAACAATTTTTATTGTCTGTAAAAAAACTTGAACAACATACTGCAAAATATCAAGCAGGTGGTTAGAGATAGTTACATGTTACCAATGAAACGAACTTTGGGATAGAATGTAGTTTTTTTTTTTTTTTAGTTTTGTCGACAATATGAGAACTTTGTTTGTTTTGAAACGTCTACACTTATAAGGCTTTCACCTTTTAGTGCTGTTCTAGGGGCGGAAATTGTGGCTCATTTATTATTTGACACCCATTGTTGTAATGGGTAAGCCCATTAGCTGCTAATTCTACATTGGGAGTCTTAAATTTCGCCTAACACCAATATAATTAGAGTAATGATGTTTAACGAGTATTTGACATTGTGCAGGCTCGGGACCCACCTTCTTGATATTTTTCAGTATATTGTTCAAGTTTTTTACAGACAATAAAAATTGTTTTTATTTCTTTTGCCTGTACCTTTGACCCATCTATATTTCTAAAGTGAAGGGCACTAGTTAGTTGAGGTTAGGTTATAGTGACTGCTCCCTAGAGAAACGTCCACTCCTAGGGACGAAATACTCAGATTTATTCACAACTGGAGTGAATAAATCGAGGGCTAGGTGGGAATCGAACCATGGCTTACCAGTTCAGAGGTGAGTTCGTTAACCACTGAGTTAACCTGACCCCCAGTATGACAAGCACAACTGGGTTCTTTACTAATGCTGAAAACATAAATCACTTAAGTATCTAATTAGGGCTAGCATTACTTATGGATGTTCGACTTGGTTACAAGCCTGATAAAATAAATAAAAATAATAAAATAAAAATAATAAATAATAAAATAAAAAAATAAAATAAGATAAAATAAAAACAAATAAAACCCTGATATAGATAGTTCAGAATAAATGTGCACGCCTTATGGTTGGTCACCTTAGTATATCAGAAATGTGGATATTCAAAGAGACCTCAGGTTAGAATCAATTGACGACTTCACAAATAGACTGGTGGCCAATGAGGACACGAAAATCCCACCCCATCCAAACCCCCTTGCACAGAGCCTATCCCTAAGAACTCCCCAACCATATCCATCATAGAGGCTGTTGATGAAATAGAAAGCCAAACCCTAGACTGCCAACATTTCACGACTCAAGAAGACCAGGCGACCACAAAATAATGTATATTGACAAACCGAATAAAAGAGTACAAACATTTACTTACTGACTCCAGAAACACGGCAGTATTATAATTCAGCAGTAGTAGGTCCGTGACCTGAAACTGGTAATTATACGCGCACTCAGTGCTTGGAAAGAACCGACTGTCTTTGGTAAGTATCTAAAATAAGCTATCTTTTTTTTTCAAAATCCTGTCTTTTGAAACTACTTCGGGCATTGCCATCAGTACCTGTTGTCTTTTGAAAGCTGTTTAGATTGAATATATTAGAAAATAGGATTTAGAACAGTCGGAAGAGAATTGGATTGCTTGTAAGGACATTATTTCTCACAAAGAAGGCTCACAAGCAATAAGCAACGACTTGCTGATGAAGCACCCAGAATTAAAAGCGCGCGACCACCAACAAATCATGATCCAGTTGACTGTTTGTTTTGAAGAAAGCTGTTTCAGAGGAACACAGTCAAGCATGCTTTTGTCTATGAGAGCCGACCTTCCCCTCTACAGCACTCCTATTAATCCCCAAGCCCACAATTAGTTATGCACAATTACATTACCATCAAACGACTATTCATTCTCACCTTAAATCATTCATAAATCACTGAGGTAAACATGAGAAAGCAGATTGATGGCCTCCTGTTCTAAGAAACAGTTTTGATCTAAGGACAAGAACCAAAAGCACCGCTTCCATTTACTTTATTGCAGTTGTGAAACCATTATAAACCTGATTAAGATTGTAAACATGTTCTGTGTGAATAATGTCGACCATTAACCAAAACGTGACGTTATCTAACCTCTTGTGTTTACTCTTGTATAGTGCAGAAAGGTCTTTAGTACTTATCCAAAGTTATCATGTATTTTTTTTACATAAAAACAATAAAATTTTCTAATCGATTAAATTCTAGTTTTCAAAAGCTTTCTATTGTTAAAAACTATCAAATTATTGTATTTTTTTAATATTTTAATACAAAAGGGAATTATACTCAGTTTAAATTAAATAAAAACAGCAGCACAATTTGATAAGGTTTACGATAACTGACTCTAAAGGTAGTATATATTGAAGATAATATTAAATACCCTCAGTTTATTCAAAGATGGTAGACAAGATGGGGCTAATGAACTCAATGCAGGCAGTAAGACAGTTCCTGTTGCTTTTGTCTAATCCCTTAATGAAGTATAGAGCCATGCAAGTATTCAATTTAGTCAACATTCCAATTTTTAGTATATAACGGAAAACATGTTTATAGTTAAACGAGTTCACTAAATAGGTTTTGAAAATCTACGTTTGTATATATAAAAAGATTTCACATAAACACGTGAACAACAATCAATGATCAAACCACAATAAGAAATGGGAAAACAAGACTAAGATCTTTCAACCGTAACAAGCGGTCTTCGTCAGAGTCAAAAACACAACTGAGGTTCAGTTGGGTTTTTGACTCTGACGAAGACCGCTTGTTACGGTTGAAAGATCTTAGTCTTGTTTTCCCATTTCTTATTGTGGTTTGATCATTGTTTTATATATATATATATATATATATATATATATATATTATATAAAATCCTATAAAAAATTCGGATTCGCCACTCTGCCTTCCTGCGGGACTCTTCGCCTCCTGATGACGACGATGGTCGAAATATAGAAATGAGTTATTCCTGATTCTATATGTGTGCTATCTTTTTTTTTAATTGGATTTTATTTAAAAGTCCGTTGGACAGTTTCATTTAATTATATATATATATATATATATACAAAACTATAGTTTATCGGGACTTGGTCAGTTCTTCAGGTTCAAATTAAACTCTGATTGCCAACGTAACTGACCGAGTCCCAATAAACTATATTTTTGTTTCTATTCTACGGACGATACTTGTAGGAAGGGGGGTCTGTTTTGGTGTATATATGCATGTGTATGTCTGTGTGTACCTGTGTGTTTATCGTAGTGTGTATGGGGGGGGGAGGTCTGTGTTTTTATATATATATATATATATATTATATATATGTGTGTATGTATATATATATAAAGATTTGACAAAACACGTGATATGACAATCAATGATCAAACCACAATAAGAAATGGGAAAACAAGACTAGGATCTTTCAACCGTAACAAGCCGTCTTCATCAGAGTCAAAAACCCAACTGTATATATATATATGTGTGTGTGTGTGTATGTGTCTGTGTGTTGGCAGGGGGGGGGGGTTGTATGTATGTGTGTCTGTCTTTGAGTGTGGGGGGGGGGGGGGGGGAGTCTGTGCTTGTGTGTCAATGCGAGTGTGTGTGTGTATGTCTGTGACTGTGTGCATGTGTGCGTCTTCTTTGAGTTCAGAAGGTGAGGGGGGGGGGGGGGTCTGTGCTTGTGTGTCTATGTATGTGTGTCTGTGTTTGACTATGTGTGTGTGTGAAAGTGCTGAGTGTTTGAAAAACTGGCTAACAGTAGTATAAACAGACGGGACTTAATGGCAGCGATATAAAGTCCATATTCATTATTTAATTAGATAAAGAATAAAGAAAAAAATTTTAAATTTTTAAAACAACAAAAAAGACATTTTCTTTCAATAAAATGTCAAAATGTTGACTTATGATTGAATGTGAAAGCTTTTAAGGAGACAAAAATCATTATGTTGTAAACCAGTTTGATATTTGTTACTTAAAATAAAGTAGAAAACTAGACGAGATTTTGACGGAATTATATGTTTTGAGGTCCCAAAAGTCGTTTTATGAAATTTCTTCGATGATGTTTGTGTGTGTGGGTGGGTGATTGTGTTAGCATTGCTTGTTACCACGCTACGGTCCAGAATCTTTAATGGATCAAGTTGATATTTTACACAAAAATAGGTCCAATAGTGTAGATGATCCCTATTGTTTTGGAGGAATTATGCATGATGGGAAAGTCATTTTTTTTCCAAAAACCTGTTTTCAGAAAAGTTTTTTTTCTCCTACACTGCTAATTCTAGAGATTTGAAATTTTGGCATTATCTTTTAAGTAACAAATGCAATAAAAGAAAAATATATTCAGAATTTTAAAACAATAATAAACATATATATTGATAAGTGAATGAATCACTATCTGTACTACCTCCAAGAATGAAAGATGAATAAACATCTCCCATTTAGACATTTATATTATACCTCAATGGAACATTATTTATTATATACCCAAGAATTTGATATAGTGTTTCCTTATAGTAAAGTTGAGTGTATGCCACTTCAGATTTTTTTTATGGTCATACTCGTATAAGATTAAGTACAACATATAATCAAACGATATATCATATGGTCATATAAAAATATATTGACTTGACTACAGTTTTGCAGTATTTGAAAGGTAAAAACTAATTAAAAAAAAATAATACTTGTATGATAAACGACTACATTGATTTTGCATGCTATCGAAGCAAAGGAAAGAAACTTGTTCTTCCTGTCAAAGTAGAAAACATTGTTGTTTCCATCAGCTATCATTCATACAAGCGATAATTAAACCAATATAAAGACACTTTTCCCGCAAGTCATTGATTGTAAAAAGAAGACAAATATATATTATTAATTTCCTTCCTATAGAATTTGATTTATCAAATATTTACCATAAAAATTATTATTACTAATATTGTGAGAAGGTTAATATAAATTTACTCTCTATGATGCAAGAAAGAAGAAACCAGTTTTCCAATGACTATGTTTTAATACTTCTCAAGTACTATATATTTCTTTGCAGAGCTGGTAATATTTATATATATATATATATATATATATATATATATAAACCTATTATTTTTCCTATCGTATAGTCTCCTCACCACAAACTATTGAAAATACGAATCTTTGTGAATGCTTAGCTTTCATCTGTCTTTTATATATTCAGTTTTGTGATACATGTTTAGACTACCCTTTCCTTATCTTGCAGATTTTAATACGATCTCACAATCAGTATCAGTATATACTGATATATATATATATATATAGTATACTTATCATTATATTATAAGATTTCACATAAACACGTGAAATAACAATCAATGATCAAACCACAATATGAAAAAGGAAAAAAAAAAGACTAAGATCTTTAAACTGTAACAAGCGACCTTCGTCAGAGTCAAAAACCCAACAGTTAGGTTGGGTTGGGTTGACTCTGACGAAGACCGCTTGTTACGGTTTAAAGATCTTAGTATTTTTTACCTTTTCATATTATGGTTTGGTCACTTATCAGTATATTTATATATATATACATATATATATATATATATATATATATATATATTCGTTGGAAATACGATCCGAAACGGACAAATATAGTTCGTCCGGACAAAAATAGAATTAAATGTATCAGATATCGGTCAAATTTTCGAGTTCAAATCAAACTGGCAATGCTGCTTTTCCAATTTATTTAAAATTATTTTACAGACAATAATTTCTTATCTTTTATATCAATCTTGGGTATTTGTGAGAATAAAATGATACTTAATGTAGAAGTACTTCAAGGAACCATGTGTTGTTTTAGATATTTTACATTTAAAATAATAAATTATTTATAAGAAAAACTCATTCATTGGTTATAATTTGCAATGAATTCTCTTTTAATTAAGGCATTTTCTTAAGTTTGTAAGATACGTTCACAAATCTTTATTGCTTCAATAGTGAACTATATTACAGAACTTTGACTATACAAGCTACAAATGATGAACGACAAAGTTTTTGCCAAGCTGGTGCATCAGACTAGGGATTCCAGCTGGTTGTTTAACATCAATTTTGAAATTATTGCTGATTTGAAGTTCGTCTGCTGAAGGTGTATTGTAAGCCTTTACATTTCTCAACGGAAGCAGTGGGTGAGTTTAACTGGCAGTAGTAAAGAAGTTGCGACAGTCGCAGGAAATAGCGGCCTTCAGATCAGCCTGCCGCAAGCTCTTGTCTTATTCCTGCTATTTAGATTAGCATAATATTAGCAAGACTATCCCATTCAAAGCATATTTCATTATTCATTTTAAACAATTCCCCTACTCATTGCAATTTAATTTAACTTTAATACGATCACACAAGCTGATGCACCCACTTAACTTACATAGAATAGTTTAACAATTCTCAACGCTAAATCAATCATACCTTACAAATATCCTATTTCCATAATATATTTAAGTAGATTTCCTGAATATATTAGTTTTCTGAAGTGTCATTGAAGTTGTTGCTTTGTACTTATCACGAAGATCATCTGAAGTACATTAACTTGATAATCACACGCTGTTAATACTTCATCATCAAACTTCGTTTGGAAAGTTCTATTTCAGACATAGAAGGCAGTATTTTAATAGCTTTCCTTTTTTTTCTGAGAATGCATTATAAAACAAGGTCAGCGAAATTTTAAAAATATAATATAAAGTATTGCTAATAAATATCATTTATATAAAGTCACGGTACTAGGTACTAGTCAATTAACACAAGGTATGAACAAATAAAATAGCAAAATAAAAATATACATAATATAACATGTGAATATATAACATAATACAAAATATACATAATATAACATATGAATATATAACATAATGCAAAATATACATAATATCACATGTGAATATATAACATATTACAAAATGTACTTATCGGTTAACGGGAGGCTTTAAGAATAATACGAAGATATAAATACATAAAGATAATTTGATATAATATAAACATCAAAAAAGTAATATTTTGTTATAGTTATAGGTTCTAGGAGTGTTATTTTGTATAACAAGTGATTTTCTTTTTGTTCTGATTTAATAGCTGTCTTTAAAGCAATGTCTCCCGTTAGCTGATAATTACCCAAGTTACTTGATAATTATTTTCTTCAACGTAATTCCATTGACTGGTAGTTGAGTACCAAAATGTAGACAAATAGAAGTTGAATGGAATTTACTGTTATGTTTACTTTTGACCTACTTAAAATCTTCTAGATTTAACCTGAATTAATATAAGTTTCTTTAAGATTAATGGAACCTTTTAGGAGTATATATTGAGTTTATGAGCATATTGAGTGAACTAATATTAGTATATTAGGAGTATATTGAGTTTTATATTAGTATATTAGGAGTATATTGAGTTTTATATTAGTATATTAGGAGTATATTGAGTTTTATATTAGTATATTAGGAGATATTGAGTTTTATATTAGTATATTAGGAGTATATTGAGTTTTATATTAGTATATTAGGAGTATATTGAGTTTTATATTAGTATATTAGGAGTATATTGAGTTTTATATTAGTATATTAGGAGTATATTGAGTTTTATATTAGTATATTAGGAGTATATTGAGTTTTATATTAGTATATTAGGAGTATATTGAGTTTTATATTAGTATATTAGGAGTATATTGAGTTTTATATTAGTATATTAGGAGTATATTGAGTTTTATATTAGTATATTAGGAGTATATTGAGTTTTATATTAGTATATTAGGAGTATATTGAGTTTTATATTAGTATATTAGGAGTATATTGAGTTTTATATTAGTATATTAGGAGTATATTGAGTTTTATATTAGTATATTAGGAGTATATTGAGTTTTATATTAGTATATTAGGAGTATATTGAGTTTTATATTAGTATATTAGGAGTATATTGATTTTTAAGGGTTTAAAATTTGTAGAATCTGTTAAAATCCGAAACGTGTAGTTGAAGGCAGTAAGTGTTTGAATACTGTACAAGGTTTACTATCGCTAACTGCATGGTGATAAAATAGAAATGCATGAACTGTGTACACACGTCGAACTAACTTGACGTGCCCATCAAAATAAGCTTATCCGAAGCATCATTCAAAATGACTTTACAACGTTGCCACATTCAACTTCTATTTCCATTAATCTACCGTCTTTAAACATTCAATTATAAACATAAATTAACTTCTTCAACTTTTTTTTTATTTCGACATTAAATTTATTACATGGTCAACATAATTTATTCTCGTTTTACCCATATGTATCGTTTTCCATTTAATCTTCTTTTTTCAGAACTTCTCTAACCACCTCTAGCTTCCAAATCAATTTGCTCCTAGTTTAAATGTTGTACTTTTTATCTAGGTGATTACTTTAAATAGTATTCTTATTTTGCTTTTGATTTGAGTAAAACCCAAATCAGAAAGTTTTATATCACCTGTTCCCTTACATCAGGGGTGTCAAACTCATTTCGGTCTGGGGGCCGAATACAGCTTAGTTTGATCTCAAGCGGGCCGTGTCAGTAAGTTCATTGCAAAATTACATTGAGCTAACAATAAGTCTACCTTTTTCTTTGTACCAGTCACTAATACTTATAAATAGTACAAAGAAGAATAAGTCAACTATAAAAATCTTTATTAAAATCCGACACTCTGTATCCACTATTATCCTTTTTGACAGAGATATTTCGTTGGTCAAGGTTCGAGGACAAAGGAATAGTGGATAATACAGCGCATACTAAAACACTGGTGGATAATATAAGAACTGCAGGTTTTTAAGGAAATTAGAATAAACTGCTTTTTTTTTTATAATAATGCAGATTTATCCCGCGAGCCGGATTGAACCCCCAGGTGGGCCGGATCCGGCCCGCGGGCCGTATGTTTGACACCTGTGCCTTACATAGATTACTGGTATTCATTTGGAAATTATAATAATATGAACAATTATAATACAACATATTCATTTATTAGGTCAGATTTATCCCGCGGGCCAAATTGAACCCCCAGGTGGGCCGGATCCGGCCCGCGGGCCGTATGTTTGACACCTGTACCTTACATAGATTACTGGTATTCATTTGGAAATTATAATAATATTAACAATTCTAATACAACATATTCATTAATTAGCAAATAATTAAATTTAGAGAAATAGAATACAAAAAGTAAACATTTGATACTTAATATTAATATTATAAATTTTGATAACTATATTATTGATATTCTTATGATTACTCTTTTAGGTTTTATAATAATATATAATTATAGTTTTGGTTCTGTTATAAGGTTTATGCTATAAATGGTCTATATCTACAGGATTTATGTTTATAAATTTACTTGTTTCATTGGCAATTATTTCGCGCTCAGTCATTGGCCACTTTCCACTTTGTATAATGACTTTTATTTTGAACATGGACCTTTCTCTTTCCTGTGTTGGGCATTTATACAATATACGAGTATGATGGCAGTTTTGGATATTTACTCCACATGGACAAGAGTGGTTGGTCAATGATTTTAAATCAGGCAAGATAAGCTTTACCGTGGTCAGTTAAAGCCATAGTGATTTGATATAATAATACTAAGACAGCATTCTTGTACCAGTGTCTTAGCTTCCCTCTCTTATCTCTTATCCTGAAGCTAGTTCAAACAAAGTTTCTTGGCCTCGATTGAACTTTATTGATCGGTTTCGGATCGTATTTCTGTCGAAGATGTGTATTATTTTATATAATATATATTTTCTTAAGCATTACGGTTAGATAAATGAACAAATATAAAGTTCTCTTCAAACTGAAAAGTGAAAGCCATCCCACTTATGAATAAATAATTTGAGTATGTAACAATATATGAATGTATGTATCTAATTATGTATGTATTATATGTATGTTTGTAATACATACATACTTATAATTATGTATAAAAAGATTTCACAAAAACACGTGAAATAACAATCAATGATCAAACCACAATAAGAAATGGGAAAACAAGACTAAGATCTTTCAACCGTAACAGTACTCCTTTGTTTCCCCAAACATCCCTTTCTGGATATTAGTCCTTTCCTGTGCTTTCACCCTTTTAAAATACCACTCTTCCCTCCCACTCTTCTCAACTCCTCACCAGATGGTTTCTGCATCTAGTGTTCAGTTGTGTTTTTGACTCTGACGAAGACCGCTTGTTACGGTTGAAAGATCTTAGTCTTGTTTTCCCATTTCTTATTGTGGTTTGATCATTCATATAATTATGTATACATATACATTATTATGTATGTATGTAATTATGTATTATATGTATGTATGTATGTATTGTAACTGAGTATGTAATTCAGGCACAAGTGATCAAAGGAGCTACTGATAAATATTCCATTATCATTGTGAATAAATTTACAAATTGGTTGAAATTCCTTATCAATGAAATCGTAACTTCTTATTTAGAAGCAAATCGTAACGCAATTTACAATTTAGCGTTATAGTTTTAAGTGTAATAATCAAAAATCACAGAATTATCACTTTGTAGTAACTTCAGCATGCTGAAATTGTCATGTTTCGAGAAAATTACAAGATGTTAATGTTAACAAGTTTTGTGTAACAAGTGTTTTACGATACTACTCTCTTTGAAAAATCGATTATGAATGATAACAATAGCCTGCTGAGATAAAATGAAATGAAAACAGACATGTAAATAAACCACTTGACAAAACTCGATAAGCCCCACTAATTAACACACGCCTTGACCATGACACTGCATGTTTGATGTGAGAGATGAAAACACCTCGAAAATGACGTAAACTTTTCAGTAGCACAATTATCCAATATTGTTTAACATTCTTACATTAATAAACTTGACCAAGGTGTTCATGCGATGTTAAATTAGTACTTCGCCATGATCAAGTAATATCAACTCAATAATGTTGCTTACCCTGGAGTACAATGGCTGCAAAATGACTAAGCAGCTACTCTTTCTACTTCTAGAACGGTCTTAAAGTTGAAGGTCCAAACGTATAGGCGTTGGAAATGTATAAATTAGATGGATATCTCTATTAATGGTTTCGTATTATTCTGATTAACAATCAAACATTGAAATACATGGTAAACAGAGTGGGTAAAACATATTACAAAACTAAATCAATTCAATTACATCAATTATAACGATTTTACCAAAAATACAGACTATATATATAAACAGATTTCACATAAACACGTGAAATAACAATGAATGATCAAACCACAATATGAAATGAGAAAACAAGACTAATATCTTTCAACCGTAACAAGCGGTCTTCGTCAGAGTCGAAAACCCAACTGTCAGTTGGATTTTTCACTTTAACAAAAATCTAAAGTCAAAAAATTCTAACTTCTGCCCATTAAAAAGTTTTTAAAGTAAAACCAAAACTATTTTAACTATATATATATAAACTAGAATTTAAAAAAGAACACATAGAAAGGAAACCACTGAACTCACTACTAGATTTCGATGTCCTCGTCTTCAGGAAAAGAAGTGAATCGCTCCAAAGGCTGATAACGACTGACTTGGCGTTCGAACTGAAGCACTCAAACAGTGTAGCCAACTTTCGGAGGAAAGGTAGACAGGGAAGATAAAGAGATAAAAGCCAAATAAAAATTAAAAAATGAAAACATTTAACTAAAATAAAATTAAAAGCTGATAACAACTTTAAAAAAAAAAAAAAAAAAACAACGATTGAGGTTAAGCCCAGGAGCCGATCTACCGCCCAGAAGACTAATAAGTGCTTCTTCTGAAGCTCTCAGAGTAACTTTCGAATTAGTCTGATCAATCTGCCTCAGGACCTGTACACGGAAACAGTCATTAAAGCTGAGTCCGTGAGAACTGGCATGAGTAGCAACGGGAAGGTCACTGCGTTTGCCAACGGATGACCTGTGATTATTCATACGCAGGCATAGCTTGGTGGAAGCCAAACCCACATAAAAAGAATCACACTGGGTGCAATCCAAACGGTAAACGCAGTTACCAGAGGTACAAGAGGTCTTGTGAGAGATAAGGTAGGTGCGTTTACTATGGACAGAGGTAAAGGAAGGAACAGGATATATATATATATAGATAGGTGTGTTATCTAATCGAGATTCTGTACATTTTCTAGATCCAAAAATCAAACTTTCGTTGCCAACGTTTTGATTTTAGTTTAAAAACTTTTTAATGGGCAGAAGTTAGAATTTTTTGACTAAGAAAATTCTTACTTTCTTAATAAAAAAATTATAGCTCTAAATATATATATATATAGAAGATTATTTAGGGCAAAGAAATCAAAGAGTGAAATAAAATTAGATGTTTAAAATTAAAAAAAAAAACACAAGAAGGGATTATTGTACTACAAAAAGAAGCGAAAACAGAAAAGACAACAGGAGAAGGTTTAAACAATGCATACAATACTCATTAGTTGTGCAATCTATAATTGTGTGATATTTACAATTCATGATATTTTTGTAACTTTTAACTTATAACTTGTATTTGTAGAAGTTTACCTGATGATGAACAAGAAGTGTTTGAAACGGGTAGAAAAAAAAAGCTTCATTTTTATGTGTAGAGACTTTGATTTATCTATGTACCCCAGCATAATGTATACACTGTTATAGGGTAAGGTTATATATAGTATGAAGGTAAGGATTCCTTCAATAATGTTCAAAGACAATAGTAGAAGGTTATATAAGGTTATACGCTATTAGAAGAAGGTTAAATAAGTTTATAAGGTAACAAGAGATATTAAATAAGGCACTATTAAATTGAGTCTTAATAGAGCCGTAAACTTAAGCTGTTGTAATATTTTCTCACTCTTTGCTGTTGCACTAAAGATAATCTTTTTCTTGCGATGTCCTTTTCACATTTATACATCTACATTATGAAACATGAAACTTATCCCTTGAGTGGTTTCCTATTTTGATTAACTCCTGATAGAAGGAAGTTAGAATATCTCAATCAAAAGAAAAATGAACATCAAGACTGTGGTTTACTTAAATGAATCACATATAAAATAAAGTTAGACAACTTGAATCACGCAAAAAATAATACATAGAACAAAATCCACAAATAGTCACTTTAGTATTTCGATATTATTGTCATCGGGAGGATCGCTTGTTCTTGGATTGCCTTCCAAGCCATTAATATCTCTCCTGATAACACCAAATGTCATAAAAATTGAAGCGTGTTTTTCTATGCGTTTTCTTATATACTATTTCTCTGTTATTATCGAAGATAAAACACAGGAATAACACATTTCTAAATTTCGATGATCGTCGTCATCAGGAGACGAAGAGTCTGGCAAGCAGCAACTTCTCTGCCGAAGCTGGCTTCTTCTGATGATGATATTTATGAGGTCGAAATATTGAACTGAGTTGTGTTGTTGTTACTCAGTGTTCTTTCCTTGTAATCGTTTTATAAGTTCTTCTAACGGACTGTTTCATGGTGTTTGACTTATATATACATGTACATATGAAAATTTATCTTATATATAGAAAAATACGTCAAAATGCATGGAAAGAACACAAATGAAAAACTGATTTGCTTACTTGGATATTTCGAGTCTAGAAGTCATCAGGTGTAGATGTGGCCCTCCCAGACGTCATACAAAGACTCATGAGCCTTCGCCTAACAGTAGTGACAGCTCCTACTTCTGATGAGACTCCTACTTCTGATGAGCCCTCTACTTCTGATGATATTCCCTCTGCTGATGAGCCTTCTACTTCTGATGAGATTCCTTTCTGATGAAACTTCTACTTCTGATGTAACTTCTGCCTGTGATGATATTCCCTCTTCTGATCAGAATTCTACTTCTGACGAGACTTCTACTTCTGATGATGGCCCTTCAAATGAAAACAAATTAATGGTACATAACATGGAAAGTTTGTCCTCAGTTTGTCCTCTGCATGAGGCACATTTAATAATTCCTTGATTACACCCTTAGATAGAGTTGTTAGAAACTAATATAATGATTATTTATTACTTTAATGATAATGAATTTCAAAAACAGAATAACTCTCTATGCAGGTGAATAACAATAGATGTTACTTATCAGATGAAGTTTTACTAGTTAAAATGCCAATATAGCTATTAGTTGTTTGAATTAAAATTTGTTTTATAATTTTATTTGCTATTTTATACTTATATGTAAAAAAAAATTCCTTTATACATAATTTATAACCTAGTTGCTGACAGTAAGCTTTAAAGAAGAAATATAATAGTATAATTGAAAAACGTGGAGGATTTTATCTGATGACAGTAAATTGCTTCTATTCTCCCTCCACTTCTTCTACTACAAACAATGAAATCCAAGGACGATTTTCAATTAAAACAAAAAAAAAATCTCCAAACAAGAGGCAATATGAGATGTGTAATAAATTATGTATTACGACGATGTTAGTGGTTACCTTTCACGACAGTCAGTTGTTGAGGTCTTACGATACACATCTTATTATTCATTTTAAATCGTTAAATGTTAGCTCTGCGATGCGTGCCTTTCCAAAACACGTTCTCCTGATCATCTTCAACACATAACCATTGAGAGATTTGAAAGCCACCTGTGGGAAAACCATGTCAACATGAACTTGAATATATTCCAGGACGAATCATCTTTATGTTTATTGTAAAGAACAACGGTTACATTTCTTATTGCAACATAACTTATTTGAAAATAAAAATATACTATGTAGATTCTATTTTTATTATTTACAATACTAATAAATATCACATGGTAACTGATTCCTCAATTAACATAAATTTGTTTAATATTAAAAAAACTATCAAGTTGAAACAGTGACAATCTTACATGTTAGGCAGGGTTAAGTTACAGTGCCCACACAAATGACATTCTACAATAGAGGTCCTAAATATATCTAAATCAATTTATTTGTAAAATTTTAAACAACAGTTTAATACTCAATACTATTAGTTAAGAGGTAAAGATTTTCAACAAACAACAGTTTTTTGCCTTTTCTTAAAGTTGGACCAATCTTTTTAATAAGTTATCACCACTACTCTACTAAATATGATATATATATTATATATATATATATATATATATATATATATATCAATGATCAAACCACAATAAGGAATAGGAAAACAAGACTAAAATCTTTCAACCGTAACAAGCGGTCTTCGTCAGAGTCAAAAACTCAACTGAAACACTAGAAGCAGGACTCTGTTGGTTGTTGGGTTTTTGACTCTGACGAAGACCGCTTGTTACGGTTAAAAGATTTTAGTCTTGTTTACCCATTTCTTATTGTGGTTTGATCATTGATTGTTATTTCACGTGTTTATGTGATATCTTTGTATATATATATATATATATATATATTAAAAATGTATGAATGATAAATTTGGATTCGCTTTTATTGATCTAAATTTTTTTCTTCTTACATATTACACGAACTATACTTAAAAGATCTTCAAAAAAATTATTAATGATTTGAATAACAATCTATTTCATTCGATTTTATTCAAAAGTTTTAAGTCAATGAAAACGAATTCAACAAATACAATAAGTTACCAATTATTCCAAGTTGATTTTTCATCTTTATTGTTTTTTGCTGTTATCGGAATTTCTTTAATGTTTTTTTAATAATATTAATTTTATGCAGATTATGTTCCAAAAATTTAATTTGCCTCTAGTTAGCCGCTTATGTAGAAAAAAATTTTTTGTAATTATAAAATGTACTATAACGGCCCTTTCCGTTTCATGTAATTTTAAAGAAATCGTATTCAGCTCGTAAGTTGATAAATCATCTTCTAAGCTGAATTTCAATGATCCATCAAAACATGTGGATGTATCTACAAGCATTCAGAGTCAATCATAAGTCATATTTTTTCATTTTATTGAAAAACTGAACTTTCTTATCATTAAAACATGTTGATGTTATTTATGTAATGCACTTGCCAATTTTATAATAATTTCTTTTAAATTATAGCGAATAATCTCTAGTAGGATACTAATATAAACTTTGAAGTATATGTATAATTTAGGCTTTTAATATCCAATATAGTTTTGTTATTAAAATTTGATCCATCAGTATAAGAGGCAAGATCTCTTCTTCAGCTGTTACAGAACGTTGAAGTACAGTTTCAGTGGAAGAGAAAATTGCCGAATTTAGACTTAAAAAACAGCCTAGGGATCCATCTAAAATGGTGGAGGAGGAATGGTTGATACTTTAAAAGAAATATTAAAACAATAACTCTTGGGACTCAAGTTGTAGCCGATTTAATGAAAGGACAGGTGACACATAGACAACCTTGCACTCTTGTACATCTCACATCAACCGGAGAGGACTTAACAGCTTTTATTGCGTGAATAAGTTGCCAAGGTTGAAAAGCCTTGAATAATATATTGTAGGAAGGGTGGGAGGTTATTTATTAAATACTGAGCTAACTTTTTTTATACCCAAGGTTTATATGAGCTTCCTTTGAAGTTTTTAAGATAATATGATATTTATAATGCAAACGGAAGCAGCTATAAAATGATATGATATGTAAAAACGATATGAATTTACATAAAAAAACAATAGGAAGGTTGCTGTGCTGACCAAGCAGATGGCTTATAACATTCTAGATCCATGCTCAACTTAGTTTGAACTCAGGTAATATAGATAAGTTACGTTCAACACAATCCAGATTGTAGACGCAGTTACAGGAGGTAATAATATCGATCAACTAAAGAGAAATGGGTGTGAAAGAAAGTGACGGAATTAAAACTGGGAAGGAATACCATTCAATGTATTCCTCTGTGTTTATATATATATAAATTTTTAAATTACACAAAGCACGACACAGAAAAGAGAATACAAAGAAAACTTACAGAATTCAATATTTCGAACTTCGACGTGGGGAGATCTCTCTCACTTCGTCCTCTCTTCTAGTCTAATCCTGATGACGAACAACAGTTCGAAATATTGAATTCTGTAAGTGTTCTCTTTATTCTTTTTTCTGTGTCGTTCTTTGTGTAATTTAAACTTATATATATATATATATATATATATATATATGTTCAATATAGACAAAGAAACATAGAGAAATCAAAAGAACACACTTACAGTCTCTAATTTTTGGTTTGAACCGTCTTTAGGAGAGATAAGAGAGGGAAACCAAGCGCACTTGGGAGGGAGTGCGCTTGGTTTCCCTCTCTTATCTCTCCTGAAGACGGTTCAAACCAAAAATTAGAGACTGTAAGTGTGTTCTTTTGATTTCTCTATGTTTCTTTGTCTATATTGAACTATAATTGTCCGTTTTTGATCGTATTTCCAACGAAAAAGTGTATATATATATATATATATAAGATGTAATTTTTTTTTTGAGGTTTGAGGTCCAATGATTTAAACTAGTCCTTTCGCCGACGTTTCGACATATATTTATGTCATCTTACGATAAAACGTCGGCGAAAGGACTAGTTTAAATCATTGATCTCAAACCTCAAAAAAAAAAAATTACATCTTATAAATATTGGGTCAAGAAAACAATTCAGGATGTATATATATATAGGTGTGTTCTCTAATCGGGGTTCGGTCAATTTTACAGGGTAAAAAATCAAACTCTCGTTGCCAACGTTTCGGTTTTATTTAAAACCTTTTTCATAGGCCTACAAACAAAGGATTATAAGAAATCACATATCAACATTAAACATATACACAATATGAAAATGGATTGTTACAACTTATGAATATTACAAGCAAAAATATTTCAGAGATACATAAAACAATATTATTTACAGAAGTAAAGAATTTTTTAACTAAGAAAATGAAATTTACATTATATAAAGGAACAACACTGTTAACCGGACAAAACCTTCGACTAGACTAGACAGTCTAGTCTAGTTATTTATTTTTTACTGCAATAACAGTTGAATATTTTTTTTATATTTTTCAATTTTTAATTGAATATTTTAGGACTCCACGAAACACTGAACCCGCGAAAACTGAACCGTGAACTGGCGAGGGTTTACTCTATTTTATCGATGTTCTCAAGCTGGCAGGTGTTGGTGACACTGTAGTGGATAACTAAAATCTTTTACAGCAGCATACAAATCAAACTGTTCAATCCCTTTCTTTCAATCAAAATACCCTCAAAATGGAACAACCACATGGCTTCCCCTCGCAATCGCTGCATTCATTATCACTATCAGTTTCATGCAGTATTGTTAGAATCAAGTGAGGTTAGTGTGATTAATATTAGAAACAGACTGAAAAGTCAAATCTTGAATACTGCTATGCATACAAGGTGAGTTCCTTTCAAAGATGGGTAACGGCCGAAACCGGTCGAACAACTCCTGCAGCAATATGCAGAAATTGACGCCTTATTCTGTTTCTAATATTATCAGTTTTATTAAGGATTCTAAATAAATTCACCTTGAAGTCTAAGTACAAGTCTTGCAATAAACCACGATGAAAGTCACTAGTATACTACTACCGCATTCTTTCTCTTGAAAAGTGTATCGGTTCATACATATCTTTTTCAGAAATAAACGATATATTACTACCCGTCTACAGTAATCTGCCTTTCAGACTGAATATGTTGTTTCAACAATTAATTACATAATATAAGATCATATATAATATATTGGTATTGTTCTTTTTAGGGAAAACTTACACAACTCAATATGGTTTTGCAGTTTTAAAGGATTCTTAAAAATTTTAAGAAATGTTATTCTTTTTTAACGACATTTTATCTTTTTCATGAGAATTATTACTGAAGACATTAATCTATACTATTTAAAGATTTCAAACTTTTAGAAGTAAAAAATTTAAAAAGTAGAAGATTTCAGTCACCCTATCTTGCGGGTTGATTTTTGCTCTAGTCCTTTAGTATTAACGTCTTACAATTTAGTAAGAAATTCAGAGTGGGACTATGAACTTTCAACGAAAACAACAGGTTTTTTTTAGATTCACACTCGAACTAAAAACGAGTTATTTTAGTTAAAATACCTTTCACACATTTCTGAATTTCCTACTATGGTTTAGAGTTTAGTCATAGATTTTTCTTTCATGTACAGGGTGTCCATAAAGTTCATGTGCAGTTTAAAAAAATTATAACTTTATTCGTATTTACGATAGAAATAATCTGTAAAAAAGATTAGAAGGAAGTAAACCTACATTTTTTAAGGTTTTATTCTAAAAATAATTTTTAGTTTCCACAGTCCTCCATTATTAGCAATATAGAGGGTAATACGCTTTTGCAGTTTACGGAAAACATGCGCCAACTGATTTACAATAATCCGTAAAATCTTATTAGTTATTTTAGCTTTCAAATCTTCAAATGAACAAGATTTAGATGCATACACAGTTGTTTCCACATACCCCTATAAGAAAAATTTAACAGAGTCAAGTCTGGTGACCGTGGAGAGAATTAAATGATCCACCTCTTCTGATTCATCTGTTAGGAAATTCGTGATTTAGAGTTGTTTAGAAGAGGTTACCACATGATGGAGGTTAAGTGAATAAAATTTCAATAAAAGTTTAAAAAATATAGATTTAATTCTTTCTAATCCTTTTTATAGATCATTTCTATCCCAGCTACAAATAAGGGTATATTTTTTTTAAAACGCACACGGACTTTATGGACACCCTATATTTGCTATGAAACTTTACATATAGCTACTTGTAAATTGTAGCCAATATAGGAAATTCTGTCACTGCTTTGGTATATCTACTATCTATCAAATCATCGTTATTAATAACAATCAAAGAATGATGGAACATTTTCCTCGCAAATTCTCTGCTTTATACAACCTATTTACAGATATTATCCATCTTTCAGAGTGAACTTTCAAATACAATATTGTTTAACTGTGAAATGAAAGCAGTCGTGTGAGGAAGAAAATGTGAAAGTTAAGATGCTTCTTTTTCTTCTCCAATTGTCACTAACAAGCTCTATTGGTCTAAGAATAGTAATATAACTATTTTCCTTCACTAATAGGAAGCTTGTTGTTCAAATCTATATAAATAACTTGACTAATTTCAAGTTATCTTTAAGTTTTATACAATAGATAAACCGAATCAACCTTTAGAAAACAATTCTGTCTGTTTGTTTGTCCAAAAAAAATTTGTCATAAGCAAATTCAGCGAACATAAGTCATAGCGAGCTGAAACTTTGACAATAGAATTGTGTATGTCTAACTCAAAATCTAAGGTTTGAATGAATTGCGAATTCAACGTCAAAGCGACGTTATGGACTTTTAAACTGTGTTTTACTAGCTACAGAGAGATATAGCTAAAAATATATAGTTGTATTTACTGTAGCAAGTAGGTTTTGTAGTTGAGTTTAATTTCTTTTGTGTTAATTATTTCTTATTCAATTCCTTACATTTTAATTCTTATTCAATTTAATTTCTTAATTTGCCCGCATTAAATAAGTGAGTCGTACCTATCCACGTGCTAAATAAGAAGTATGCCTGGGATAAAGTGAAATTTGAGGTCAGTATTTAAAACTGCAAAAAAAGTAAAAGAAATCTAGATCTAATAGCAGTTATGTACTGTACTAATAATTATATTTACTGCAATTCTACGATTTCAGCTCAGTATCTAAAACTGCAAAAAGTAAAAGAAATCTAGATCTAATGGCAGTTATGTACTGTACTAATAATTATATTTACTGCAATTCTACGATTTCAGCTCAGTATCTAAAACTGCAAAAAAAGTGAAAGAAATCTAGATCTAATGGCAGTTATGTACTGTACTAATAATTATATTTTCTACAATTCTACGATTTCAGCTCAGTATTTAAAACTGCAAAAAAAACTAAAAAAAACTCTAGATCTAATGGCAGTTATTGACTGTACTAATAATTATATTTTCTACAATTCTACGATTTCAGCTCAGTATCTAAAACTGCAAAAAAAAACTAAAAAAAACTCTAGATCTAATGGCAGTTATGTACTGTAGTAATAATTATATTTACTGCAATTCTACGATTTGAACTCAGTATCTAAAACTGCAAAAAAAAAAACTAAAAAAAACTCTAGATCTAATGACAGTTATGTACTGTACTAATAATTATATTTGCTGCAATTCTACGATTTCAGCTCAGTATTTTAAACTGCAAAAAAAGTAAAAAAATCTAGATCTAATGGCAGTTATGTACTGTACTAATAATTATATTTACTGCAATTCTACGATTTGAACTCAGTATTTAAAACTGCAAAAGAAGTAAAAGAAATCTAGATCTAATGGCAGTTATGTACTGTACTAATAATTGTATTTGCTGCAATTCCCGAATTTCTAATAATATTTTGGAATACCACATATCAGCCCTGAATTTTTAAAAAAAAACACGACAAAGATGGGTACATCTGCTTGTTTGATATAAATTATAGTATTGAATGAAAAATATAAATTATATTATACGAAAAAAATGAAATTAGTGGTCAAAAAGAGAGAATAAGGTGAAGAGGACTTTTTGTTTGTTAGCACCATACGGTCTACATATCGCTGCACTAAATATAACCACAATTGGTATTTTATTACTGGCCAGACAGGGCGGCCTTTACTAGACCAGAGGGGAAGAGACTAAGTAAGGCAATTAACTCCCAATTGGACATCATGTTTTATGCCTCTCGGCAAATTAAAACACCCGGCTTGTCTGGCATCTGGTGTTCCTGACTCACTTGAAAAGAACCTCATCTGAGCCTTTATTCATAAACAAGTTGACCCACTTAAATACCAGACGCGGAAATCGACCGACCTCCTCATATTGTCATTTATTTTGAATACCAATATTAATTATTTATGGAAACACAATAGTAACCTCCAATCCCATATGGTCGATTTCAACAAACAAAATTTATTTCTTAACCATTATTTTATATAATGTTCTACATAAATACATACATTTATATATACATAAATATATACATCAATGTATAATCTACAAATAAATAAAACATTATTTATATAAATAATGTTTTATATAATGGGTTAATAGCAACTCACAAGGCTACGGGTTGTATATATATGTATATATATATAGAGTCCCGCAGGAAGGTACAGTGCTCGACTCAACAGGAGTTCCTACGGAGCTCTTCGCCTCCTGATGACGACGATGGTCGAAATAAGGAAGAGAGTTATTCCTTTGTCTATCTGTGTGCTACCTTTTTTTTAATTGGTTTTTTATTTAAAAGTCAGCTGGACCGTTCAATTTAATTTTATATATATTATAACAAACACTTTTTCTTTTTCTCGGAGTTTGGTCAGGATAAATATATGGAATCACCTTTTTGCCCACGTTTCGTCTTTATTTCAAGACATCTTCAGGGCTATAAACTAACAAAAAAACAATAAACAATGGACATTTGTCATTTCTGCTTTAGAAACATCATAAACAAATTGAAAAAAGAACTTACTGAAGGCTGGGTTCTGTTACATTACAACAACCGTTAACTTTCATTACATGTGCTGTTCCAAGCGACATATTAATGAAATACTGTTTTCTTTTTAGTACAATCATATATATATACACATATAAAAAGATTTCACATAAACACGTGAAACAACAATCAATGATCAAACCATATTTCTTATTGTTTACCACAAACCAATGTTTTCCCATTTCTTATTGTGGTTTGATCATTGATATACACATATATACATATACACATATTATAATATATATCTATTATAATATTATATATTATAATATGTGTATATGTATATGATTGCACTAAAAAAAACAGTGTTTCAATAATATATCGCTTGGAACAGCAAATGTAATGACAGTTAACGGTTGTTGTAATGTAACAGAACCCAGCCTTCAGTAAGTTCTTTTTTCAATTTGTTTATGATGTTTCTAAAGCAGAAATGACAAATGTCCATTGTTTATTGTTTTTTTGTTAGTTTATAGCCCTGAGGATGTCTTGAAATAAAGACGAAACGTTGGCAAAAAGGTGATTCCATATATTTACCCTGACCAAACTCCGAGAAAAAGAAAAAGTGTTTGTTAATATTTTGTGGTCAAGAAAACAGTACCGTATTATGTATATATATAAATTAATAATCAACAATAACTCCTGATATAATGCATGAATTAAACACCACAATAAACAAATATATATTAATTACAATGCTCTAAGGCCTTTCGTTACAACATCAAGCTAATGACATTAATGACCATTGTTCATTAAATTTCCATATAAGCTCTTTATGAGTGCACTTTCAATAATATTTCTCCTCCTTCCTGAAGGTACAAAAATGAATTCCTTTTAATTAATATATATTTGTTTATTGTGGTATTTAATTCATATAGTATATCAAGAGTTATTGTTGATTATTAATTTATATATATATATCATAATATATCTTGTAATTAGTTTGATTTGTCTCTTCATTTTTTTCAAATTGTCTAATTTTTCTGATTAATATAGTTTTTGAGAGTTTTGTCAAATTGGCTGTTAGGATAAAACCATTATTTATGAAAACCTGTTTTAAATTTTCTACCGCTCTGTTGAAGTCCTTCAGAGTACTTTCAAATCGTGTCCCTTTTGCATCTTAAAATATGAAAAAATTCAAAGATAAGATTTTTGATTGATGAATATATAGATAAGTATAAAGAAGGGGAACACTGACTTATTCATCGAGACACCTTAATAATTGATTTCTACAATTGGTTTAATTGAAAACAGTTTCAATTTATGATTACTTTCGATTCTTTTACTGTTCCATAATTTATTGAACGATTTTTTACAACAAATATTAACGTGGTATGCATTACTGCTAGTCCGGTTTGGTATACTGCAGCCGGGAACTACAAAGTAGAAATGAAAGAGCAAATATAAGAATGACCCGATTATGCAATTTAAATGCAAGTATGCACCAACAAGTTCAATAAAGCCGACTGCACTGGCAAGTGGATGTTGGAACTTAATTGAGCTGTGCAATTAAAGGTGACCGCCCCAATGACCTGCTTCATCTCTGGGGCGCGCGCTCTCAACGCCTTATTGTCGGCGAAAACAGGCCCAATTAAAGTGCTTTCTTAGAATCTCCTCATGGCCTCTACTATGGTTATTACTTCTAAATAGGCTCCCCCCTACTTCTTTCATCTTTGCCGATTTCCAGTGTGACATCTTTCTCTCGACAAAAGTCGTAAATAAAGCTGGAGCACTATTATAGGGGTCATATTGGAGAAACTCTCTTAAGAATCGCTTAGTCTCTTATTGTTTCTATCCGGTTCTTTAGCAATAAAGCCATTCACTCCGGCAATAAATTCCAAATCACCAACAAACTAACGCATTGAAATTTTTGTATTTCAAAATTTTAAGCCAATTTAAGTTTTTAAATATCAAAACTAGTGCATGAAATCTTAGAATATATTAAGAAAGTAAAGTAATAAGCTTACTGTTTCCTTTGTTCTAAGAAATAGTAAGATGATGTTATATATATATAACAAGATTTCATATAAACACGTGAAATAACAATTAATTATCAAACCACAATATGAAATGGGAAAAAAAGACTAAGGTCTTTCAACCGTAACAAGTGGTCTTCGTCAGAGTCAAAAACCCAACTGAAACACTAGATGCAGAATACATCAGGTGAGGGGTTGTGATAAGTGGGAGGGAAGAGTGGTATTTTAAAAGGGTGAAAGCGCAGGAAAGGACAAATGCCCAGAAATGGATGTTTGAGGAAACAGGAGTACAGTAAGAAAGAGTAAAAAACTATCCGCTAGCTGTTAACCCTCTTAGAAGATAACATACATACTATTTATATATGTAAACTAACACACATACACATACACACACACACACACACACACACACACACACACACACACACATGATATGAAGTTGAGAGTAACATAATGAATGTATAGTAGGTACGTATTATTATAACAGTATTTATGTATGATATTGATATTAGTAATATATTTTTATTTTAAATGTTTCAAACTATTATTTAATGTTTTAATGATGCTATATGCATTTGTCGAGTTCTGTAAACACTTATCGATACAAGTATTATATGTTAAAACTGGCTAAGAGGGAAGGGAAGACAACTTAGAGGTTTTTCACTTTACGCGGTCAGCTCTAGACCCCATTAACTGCGATAATTGAGTGATCACTGTATATTGAACAATCAACGTCTAAACCACAGTAAGAAATCAGAAAAAAACTGATCAGAAATCACCGTTTGATTATATGAAATAATCAAACAAAAATCAAAATTTCTTATCAGAAATAATATATCAACCGTTTGATAGAATAGGTATGTTCTCTAATAGGGATTCGGTCAATTTTCTAGGATAAAAAAATCAAACTCTCGTTGCCAACATTTCGGTTTTATTTAAAGCCTTTTTCATAGGCAGAAGTAAGAATTTTTTAACTAAGAAATAATGTTTCAATATTAGTTAGGCTCTGCCGTAGACTACTCGTTTTTGTTGAAAGATTTCTGATTTCTTACTCTATACTTTTATTTTTACTTCACTTGTTTATTGTGAAAGCTTGTTATTAAATGATATATAGATATACTTGGAAATATGTATTATTAGTTTTAATAGTAATATTATCCGTCATATCTCGTATAGTGTCTGGAGAGTTCGTCCGGTTTCGGGTCTTTCTGGTTCTCATCTTCAAGAACAACTGAGTGTGGATTTCATGTTTCTTATAATAAGCAATGAGATCATTAAACCCATGGTGTCTACATAGTTAACTCTATTATATAGAAAACATTATCATAGGCATGATGGACAATATGTATAAAATTAAAATTACAACTAGAAAACGCAAAAATACAAAAAAAAAAAGAAGGGGACTAATACACACGATTTACGATCATTTCGGCTGTCTTGCCGTTGTCAGGAAAGGAGAAAAATAAAAAGGGGAAGAAACGAAGGAGAGGAGACGTGATTGAGTCCCCCGACAGATACAAACCGATACAACTTATATATATATAAACTAGAATGTTCAAAAGAACACATAGAAAAGAAATCACTGAACTCACTACTATATTTCGATGTCCTCGTCGTCAGGAATAGATGTGAATCACTCCAAAGGCTGATAACGACTGGCTTGGCGTTCGAACCGAAGAACTCAAACAGTGTAGCCAACTTTCAGAGACAAGGAAGATAAAGAGATAAAAGCCAAATATATACATGTATGTATATATATATATATTCCACTTAATTAAACGAAACACGATCCGAACTGGACACAATACGAGTTCAAAATTCAAAAAATAGTAACACACAGAGTAAGGAAACACACTTACAGACTCAAATTTTCGGGTAATCCTTCTTCAGGAGAAAAGAGAAAGGGAGACCAAGCACGTTGTAGACGCAATGGCAAGGTTGCGTGCTTTGTTTCCCTTTCTCTTTTCTCCTGAAGACGGATTACCCAAAAATTTGAGTCTGTAAGTGTGTTTTCTTACTCTGTGTGTTACTCTTCTTGAATTTTGAACTCGTGTATATATATATACATATTAGTATACTTTGGTAGCAGTCCTTCGGATATGCATGCTTTGTTGAACACGACAGAGTAGTTCCTGTCTATAAGTTTCTTCTCAAGACCTTCGATTTGCCTAAAAACAGCTTTTTCGTCTTTAAAAACGAAATGCTGTTTTTAGGCAAATCGAAGGTCTTGAGAAGATACTTATATGGTAGACAGGAACTACTCTATCGCGTTCAACAAAGCATGCATATATATATAATATAACCAATGAATGTGAAATCTTTTTATATTGGTATATATATACTTTTTCCATGAAAATACGACATATATAGTAATGTACATAAAGAAGCATAGAAAAATTTAGAATACACACTTACAGTCTCTAATTATTGGTTTGAACCGTCTACGGGAGAGAAAAGAGACGAAAACAAAATGAACTGATTCAGAGACGCTTGGAGACCAACAATGGTACGATGTTATGGGGGACCAGTCACATAGAATAAGCTATGTGACCAACAGAAAGGTAACAAGAGTTACGAACAACAGTTCGAAACATTGAATTCTGTAAGTGTTCTTTTTATTCTTTTTTTTGTGTCATGCTTTGTGCAATTTAAAGTTTTGTAGTCCTTGTGGACCGTTTCTTATATTTAGTATATATATGTATATACATATAAAGATTTCACATAAACACGTGAAATAACAATCAATGATTAAACCACAATAAGAAATGGGAAAACAAGACTAAGATCTTTCAACCGTAACAAGCGGTCTACGTCAGAGTCAAAAACCCAACTGGTAAAAAAATCAAACTCTCGTTGCCAACGTTTCGGTTTTATTTAAAACCTTTTTCATAGGCAGAAGTAAGAATTTTTTAACTAAGAAAATGAAATTTACATTATTTAAAGGAACAACAATGTTAACCGGATAAAACCTTCGACTAGACTAATAAGATGTCAATATATATAATATATATATATATATATATATATATATATATATATATATATAATATTAAAATAAGCAGCAGCTTCTGCATTGACCAATTTCTTGTTGACACTCTCTAGTTTTCGTATCAATTTGCTTATATCACGTTGTATATGCTTAAGAGAAGACCTGCTGCCATTGTACACAATGTGTATATACACATATATATATATATATATATATATATATAATTGTTCACGCGTTAACGTGAGGAGGGTTACTTGTTTTGAATGAGCTAAATGAATGAGGCTCATTATAAACACACTACACTGTTGCATGAGGCTGTTTCCATCGAATCTGTTAGTTTTTATCGAATCAACCCATCTAGTTTTTAAATTTCTTTAGCTCGATCTAAAGTAAAGGAATCATTGAATAAATTCAATAGGCATCTAAATCATCTGATGATGTCTCAAATCGTTTGCTTCATCAGAACTCATTAGAAATGAGTTCCCTCCTCTCAATGATCCTTGACTAGCTTACAGTATAAGACAGAAATAGCCTTAATTAGCGCAATCTACTAATCTATCGCAATAATCTTGCTTTATACCTAACAATATAGAATTAAAACACTTGAATAAGACCTATTTGATATTACAGATTTATTCATTCTCATTAAAGTAGTACGTGTCTCTTTAAAAATTGTCCTCCATCATTTCAAGGTATTGTCCTACGCACTTATAAGCACTTCTCAACATTTATATATCTATTAGTTATTTCATTGTCGTATAGTAAGTCGTTTAGCCTTAAAAAGCATTTTCTGAAAAAAAAATATTCCATAAAACCCCTTTTTGTTTTACATTTTTAGTTTTTGTAGAATTATTAAACTGGGAATTACGTAGCTTTCTAGTATTAAATAGAAATCACTTTTCTTTCCATTTGTCAAAAATCATATATACCAATTTACTCTGAGCGAGTATTATCTTTTTTCCTGTCTGCTTTACTCTGTTATAAGGTTACTGTGAATGTATATTGAGAAAAAATATATTACTTATTAGCCAGTTTACATCTTAATATATAATTTTGTTCGTCTGTATGTTTGTATGTCCGTTTGTCCTCTATGCATTCCTCACAGACTTGACGAATCTTTCTGAAATTTTACATGTGGCCACATGTGGTAATAAGGAAGGTTTTAGGCCACTTTGCAAAGCACCATCCCCCCACTGGGAGCCCACATCAACCATAGACAAAAACCTTTGCGCATCCCTGGCTTACACTAAGGGCTCCCAGTGGGGGGATCCCACATCAACCATAGACAAAAACCTTTGCGCATCCCTGGCTTACACTAACCACATTCCCTTAATACTTAAATAATAAGAAAAACACATTGGGCAGAAAATCCCCAGCTGCCTTGAGAAAACAACTCCAGAGGAAAAAAGAAACTGAGGAGCAAACATCACTTCGTCTTCAAGACCAAAAAGAAAGAAGTGCCCATTTGAGAGAAAATGAGTCTCAGTTGCAAAGGGAAGAGAGACTTGAATGTGATAGAAATCGGCACGCCCAAGGAAGACTTCTTGAAACACCACAGAAACAATCAGAAAGACTTCAATCCATGAGGACAAGGGCTGCCCAAAGAAGAGAGGATGAATCTGCAGTGCAGCAATCTGTCAGACTTCAGACAGAGAGATCAAGGGCTGCTGAAAGGAGAGAAAATGAAGCTCCAGAACAGAAGTCAGAAAGACTTCATTCTGATTCTGTAATTCAATTCAAGAGGCTGCAATTTCCAATAAATTTATGTTTTGCCATGACTATTAATAAGTCTCAAGGTCAGACTCTGAAAGTAGCAGGCTTACACTTGAAAGAACATTGTTTCTCACATGGTCAACTTTATGTTGGCTGCTCAAGAGTTGGAATTAAATCAAATCTGTTCATATATGTACCACAAGGCAAAACTAAGAATATAGTTTACAGAGAAGTATTGTAAAGTATTGTAAAGGATTGTGAAATGTACGATTTGCTTTCAAGATAATTGAAAATATGAATGTCTCATACAGTTGTCTTAAATATGATATTGTATATCTTTGTCTAATTATGAAGAAATATATGTTAGAAATAAAAATTACTATTCTGTCTATCATTTCTTCTCTTTATTCCCGAGCAACGTCGGGTACTTCTGCTAGTACTCAAATAAAAGTCGAAGCTGGCTATTCAGTATAATTTAAAACTTTTATAGCTGAGAGCTTGAAATTTTTAAAAATAATAGATATGAATTTTTAGAAAAGAATAATGATAAAACTGGATATTTGTCAACAAACATAACTCCTTTTACTTTAGGAAAGAGTCAATTTCTCATACTTCAATTTTACTCAAAGATACTATAATTCACAAACACAAAATAATTTACAACTGATATTAAGTTTTGTTCAAGATTCCAATATATAGATTAATTAAAGCATTTTGTGAGACAAATACAGACATTTATGTTTCTTGGCGGTGATTTTTCACATGTAAAAATATTATTCCTCTTATATATCATATCAGTTAATAAATTATTTAATTTTTTCAATTATAAACGTCAATTTTATTTCAGTGGATTCACTCGAAAAATTTCTAACTAAATATAAACAATGTAAAAAAATATCAAAAATTCGAGAAGTATAGCAGGTGAACCCTTAGTCTAGGATAAACAATCAGTTTTTATAGCTTTATTGTTTTTTGCCATGATTAGTATTTCATGAATTTTTTTTTTATAAATTTCTACATTCTTATTCCATTTTGGCAAATTCTGATGGTTCTTAAATGAGCCGTTTAACGTCAAGAAAACATTTTCTGAAAACAGAAAGTGTACTGTAACAGCCATTTGATGAATCTAATTTTCAAAAAAAAATATCTCCACTCATCCTCCTCAGAATGTTCTATTTTTAGCTATAGTTTCATTTTGATCCGTCAAACTGTATGGCTTGTATTGCTCTCACAAGCTATCAGATTGAATTATAAGTAAAAATTCGTAAATTTTGTATTAAAAAAAAAAATATATTTCCCGTTGTTTTAAAAATCTGAATATATTTTTCGTTTATTGCATTTGTATCCTCAAAAATAATGCCAAAATTGCAAGACTATAGAATTAGTGGTTTAAAAGAAAAAAATGTAGTAAAAATGTAAACAGGAGTCACAAAAAAAGTGACTCTCCCATCATGTTAAATGGGAGAATTATGTTAAAAAATATGGAATATTCTGTAATTGCTCCCAAACAATAGGGCACATCTACACTATGAGGCCAATTTTTGTGTAAAGTACCAACTTCACCCATCAAAGATTCTGGACCGTAGCGTATCCACAAATGTTGGATAGATACTCACTCACCCGCCCAGGCACCCAGCCAACCAGAAACACACAGACATCATCGAAAGAACATCATAAAACGACTTGTGGAACCTCAAAACATATAAAATCAAAATCTCAAGATCAAATTTTTTTCACGATCACTATACTTTACTTGTGGTAAAGTAAGAAAAAAATAGTTTCCTAGATTGGTGGCAACACTGGCTTTTTGTTTAGCATACTTTTTGTTTGTCAGTGTTTGCCTGACAGTGTTAACCATAAACATGTATGTCTCCTTGATTCTTGAATTTACAATGTGATTATTCAGTAAGTTGCTACCATGTTTTAATTGTTATCGTTGATAAAGCTGAACAAGAGTTTGATAATTAAGGTGGTTAGAGGTGTTTAGAAGTGGTTAAAGGTGGTTACTAGTCGGCCTGATTTGATTTTTGGTGGTTATATGGCCGAAAGGCTTAGGAACACATAAAGTCAAAACAGGTTAGAGGTGGTTGTAGGTGGTTAGAGGTGGCTAGAGATAATTAAGGAAATACAAAGATAATAACTAGAAAGAGTAGTTTGATGATAAAATTACTTTAACTCGGATTTTCTTTTTTTTTTATATATTTTTTATTGAATCCAGTATAATGGCGGTAATAATGAACTAAAATAGTTCGTTAAAGGGGAGACTAAAATCTATAAAAAACTAATAATCAATAGAACTTTCATAACAGAACACTATAATGTTTGCTATTCTTGAAATAAAAAGACCTCCCAATGGGTTATTAGTTGATGCAAGTGTCTTTTAGTATGGTGGCACACCTGCAGACGACACTCCCTCGTACCCTTCTCTCTCTCTCTCTCTCTCTCTCTCTCTCTCTCTCTCTCTCTCTTGTGTTGGCTTACATCACCCCTCTAGAATCAAAGTCACCACTGACCTCTCTAGTATTTCTGTTCTCCATACTCATCGCACCCTCCTCCTGCCTGACTCACCTATCAACCTTAATGGCCAAGCCACCTCTTAATTCAAACATTCACCAACCGGATCACTTTCATACTCTATAAATAAACATGCAGTAAAAACTAAAATATTCTTCAATGTATAATCAACAATTTATAAGTTTTTTTTTTTAAATCCAATTAAAAGTCAAACCTGTTTTACTATCTTGTATTTGAATAAAAAAAAAATTGACTTATTTGTTCAGAGGCTAACAGTATTATGTCTGAGCATAAATTTGTTGAAAACATAAAACAGCGTATTGTAAGGTAAAAAGCTAATATACCATTAAATTTTTATATGTGGGGACCATTTCATTGAGATTTTTACCCTACAATGAGTAAAAAACCACATAATAAATGATTGCACTATGTTGGAAATAAAACAACGTTTCTTAAATTCTGCTCCCAGGCCCACTGATGCATTCTAGAAAGCCTTTCATATTATAAAAATATTATATTACAACATTTATGATATATGATATAATTTCTACATATGTTACACACAATGCGCGTATATAGTTTCTATTTTTGAAACAAATTTTCGATGTTTGACATTTTAAACTGAAAGTTTAAATCAATAATCTTCTTGAGGGAGAGAAAAGCGTCCATTATAACATAGACATGTTGTTATACTCCATAGGAGTTGCTCAATTGAAAATAATAACCTTTAGTTTGTTCCTTTAACTCCTTTGAATATTATTTATCACGATGTACTCAAAAATATATTTATCTTTCACAACAATATTTCACATAACTATGAGTTTGTTTTATGCCTAGCAAAATTCATTGATAAATGAAAATTTATATTTTTTTATTATTTCACCCTTAATCGAATTATAGACAAACCATTGAAAATAATAATAATTTGATTGCCAGTTTAGGGATTTATCAATAGAAATACATTTTTTTGTAAATAAAATATACCATATCAGACATTTTTATGCTTTTAAAGTTTCTGAAGCATGATAAAAATATTAAATATTATTATATTTTCCGTTTATGAAACAGAGTTGCATCCCAAAAATGGTTGTCAAGTCACAAACGCGCCCTGAGAGGGTTATTTTCAAGTCAACTTCAGACTACAAATATTATGTTTTTTTTAAAAAAAAATGAATTCAAGTAAAATTTATTTATTTAAAAATATGTTAGGTTAGATTGCAGTAACACTCCCACGAGGAAACACACATAGACTAAACTGTTGTGATACCACACAAAGAACACAGATTCTGCATTGGGAATTCGCAATTTTACCTAACTCAAGTTTATTTTGAGTAGAAATAATCTTTAAAGAAGTACCTGACATCGTAAAGGCTTGGGCCCGATGGCTTAAAGTCCTTCTCTGTGGGAGGCGTGCTCAGATTTATTCAACTCCCAACGTGAATAAATCGAGGACCAGAGTTGGATGTTGAACCTCGGACCTACCAGTTCAAAGACCAACCTAAAAAAAAAAATGTTAAATTTAAGACCAATTAGTAGATCACAATTAGTTTACAAACAGCAATTAAATAAAACGTTTACCTGTGTTACCTTCGATATACTCTTTTGTATTTAGCTTATAAATATTTATCTCACATTAATATAGCTTGGACATTCAACAATTAAAAAAATAAATTGATGCAAAAAATAATTCGGTTATTTTTACAAAATATGACTTATACTACTCAATATAATCCCCACCGATATTAATTTTTGAAATATTTTTAATTTTTTTATTGCTGATGCAAACTTTTGCCTTGTTTTTTGAGCTATTGACCATACATTCTTTTAACTAATGCATGTTACTGGAATCTTTTTCAGTATGCCATTTTCAATGGACCAAAGAAATGAAATCCAATGAAGAGAGAGAATATTTTGAACTTGTGTTGTTGAATAACTCTTTAGGAGGGTAGGAATGGTTTGATTATGCGCCTCTATTCGTGTCTAGCACTCAACTCCGACTTGCGTCCTTTTCGTGGTTACATTGTTAACCTGCTATATGCAGGAATAAACGAAAGAGGAGGAGAACGTGACCAGGGGCTGGGCCTGACCACCTTCGTTTCACATCCTTCAAACTTCCTAAATCCTCTCGTCTTATCCCAGCCCCAATCAAGGTTTTATACTATCCGTGCCGAAGGATGGATGATACAAGGGTTACTGTATTACGAACGGAGTCTCAAGGGTACCAGACAAACCCCTTGAGTAAATAGCCTTACTCCGGTATACGGTGCTCTGCCAGAGCTGATAAAATACCACCGACAGATCTTCAGGGATTTTCCCCTGCATGATACTAAGGAGAAAGAACTCCAGAGAACATCCTTCGAAGCGCAGAGGGTCCAAAAGCGCTAACTAGTGGGAGTCAACCTCCCACAAGTGCACCTAAGAACCCGAAGAAGACTGTCCCGAAAAAAGAGAAAGTCACTTTCTCCCGAAACGTAGGAGCCTGAATGGGTATTATCAATGATGGTTTGTGCAGATTCTGCAAAGAAGAGAAGAAACACCGTTGCACCTGCTGGCTGACAGTCAAGAAACTTTGCTGCACAGAAGTAGGTTCTTTGGGACACTCAACAAAACCATAGAAACATTTTTAACGCTGGACCCTGCAAAACTGCTGAGCTTCTTGGAGGCATTGAAGCTAACTGCTGGGGTACTATAGTACAGAAGAGGGGAAGTACAATAGTTTTTTTTAAGACGCAGTGCTACAGTCACCCTCAAATAATAAAAAAGGAAAAAAACTCTTTCAAGATCCTTGCCTTTGTTATACTGTACTTGAACTTGTTACTGATTATTTGTTACTAAGTAAACTGTGCCAACATTTAATCATCTGTCTCAGGAACAAATAACTGAGGTTAGCTCAGTGAAAACGATCTTACTTCTGGACTGGTAGGTTCAAAGTTCAATACCCACTCTGACCGTCGATATATTCAAGACAGAGGTGAATAAATCTGAGCACGTCGTCTCTAGCAAAACACGTTAAGCCGTCAGTTCCGAGCTCTTACGATCTCAGGTACTCATTAAAGATCTCCTATTCTGAATACACTTGACTTAAGACAAAATTTAGGACTCCCAATGTAGAACCAATCTTCTTTATGTGGTATCACAAAGAGCCAATGTTCAGTCTATGTGTGTTCGCTTGTGAGACTGCCACTACAACCTAACCTAACCTGCTCAATTGTATTTATATATTTAACTTTAGTAAACAACCGTTAATACGTCCACCTTTACAAAAAAACGTCTTCAATGCAGAATTTAAGCGAAGACACTTCAACAGGACGGCCTGTTGACAAGATGCTATTATCAGTCATGTAAGGTCCGACATTTTTTAATACGAAACTGACAAATATATTTACTTTACTACCCATTTATTAATTATTTATTGTTCAGCCTTTTATAAAGATGTCAATGATTCACCCAACTTTCAACATACTGTAAAATCAAAAACAAAAAAATAATTTTAGTCGGTTTCCATTTCAAAAATAAAAACGAATCACTGAATATTATTCAACTTATTCTTAAAATCCAAAACCACATTATAACCTCAATATTAAATGTAATATTCAGGTTATAAACAACCTGGAACTGCTAATACAACGTGCACAACAGTGCGCGGAAAGAATCGTTGGTCGTTATAAACAAAAACCTTTTTTTTATCCGTCAGCTTTTCAACCATCATAATAAATACTTTATTAAAAGTAGAAAAGTACAAAACTGCTCCTACAAATTGTTTCATTTTCTGATCAATTTATCTCTTCAATTATCTAATATCCTTAGTAATACTTAAGATTTAAATTTTATTTGCGCTAGCATAATTATATTTAATTATAATAAAATTAAAAAGCAAAGTTAATTATATTTAGTTTTAATACGCTTTTAATTAGTTCTAATTATATAAAAAAATAAAGAATTAATTGTACTTCATAAATAACTTCATATTCAATTTTAAATTTATACTTTTCTCCTTAGTTAATTACAGGCAGAAAACAAAACAAATAAGACAAAAAGTTCCTTTTGTAACTATATAAATTAGAATATTTATGTTGTACAGTCCAGTTAGATGTATGTGTTGGTAATTCAATAATTACTTGTAATTGATCAGCCGTTAAATGACAACACAGTTATAATTGGGTTAGCTAATTGGTTGTGCAAATTAGTCTGGATTAATTGATGGTTGAAAATCACAGTCATCATAATTATAGATTTCTGATATCCATAATGACAACGATTATTCTCACCACTGTTTAATTTGTCAATTCGTTAATTGCTTATAACTAAGAAGATAAAACAATTTGTGTATAACTTATTCGCAAACGAACAACAAATATTGTACACTGAGAATCAGTATAATAATATAAACTTATTATTAAGTATTACAATTATAATAAAATATATTTAATACATAATTAAAAATTTATTTCTTTCAAAATCATTGATTGTGCAATCCGTAATTGTGTGCTATTTACTCATTCTTAGGAAAATGGATAAACAAACAAAAGTCTCCACACAAATGAAGTTTTATTCAACAGCAACAACGCGTTTCGAACACTTTGTGTTCATCATCAGGAAGACACTATAATACAAATTATATCTAATCAGTTGCAAAAACAACTCTTATTTTGTAACTGATTAGATATAATTTGTATTATAGTGTCTTCCTGATGATGAAAACAAAGTGTTCGAAATGCGTTATTGTTGTTCAATAAAACTTCATTTCTGTGGAGACTTTTGTTTGTTTATCCATTTTACCTCAGAATCTATTTCTTTCATTTCAGTATTGCCTTTAAGCAATAACCCGGGGGTAATATGTGCTTTGTTATATGAAGAAATATATTTGCATTTTATGCAGTATGAAGGCAAAAATGTTGGTTTATAACACGTTGACTTTGTATAGATATTATAGTATAATGAGAGAAAGAAACACCAAGTCTCCACACAAAAGATTTTATACAATATCGACGCCTTTCGAACACTTAGTGTTCATCTTCAGGTAAGCAGATGTCTTTGTAAGCAGATGTGGAGTGTTCAAAGAGTTATTGGGCACTGACCCTTATGGCTCATTGAACATTGTGCATTTTATTACTCAGCTGGATGGAACCTGAAGATGAACACTATCTGTTCGAAACGAGGACTCCTATGACTTTTGAACACTGCATGTCTTCTTTACTAAGGCAGATGTAACCTGAAGATGAACACTCTCTGTTCGAAACGAATCTCCTTATAATAATATTATAAGGAGTCCTATGACTCCTGGAACACTGCACATGTTTTTACTAAGGCAGATGTAACCTGAGGATGAACTCTAAGCGTTCGAAACGTTGTAAAAAATCTTTTATGTGGAGACTTAGTGTTTCTTCCCCTCATTCTTATCATGAGTAAATACCATACAATAAACGATTGGTAGCTTGGTAGATTGGTAGCTCGTAAGATATTGCTACGTTAGCCTAGTTATATTAAGATTAGATATCCATTAATATCAGATTCATTTACGGAGTTTTAATTGACTTTATCGCAAATTTTACTGAAAGTATACTCTTTCATAAATTTAATACACTTTAAGACAATTTCTAGGTGTTAAAATCAGAATTTCTCTCATAAAAAGTGGAATGAGTCAAACCAAACGGTAGACTGTATAGACGTATAATAAATAACACAAATGAACAGAAAAAATAATGGTATAATTCATTGAACAGGGTCAATTAGTTAAAATGCTAGTTCTAAAAAATATTCACTAATTGTAAGTATCCTACTTAAAGAGTCGGAGAATACGTATAAATGAACTGAAAAGTGTTCATATAACATTCACTTTGAGGCAGGATACATGTTCTCATGTCTTTCTTGACAAAATTCCTATCCCTCAAGCTACTGCCACCAAATACTTAGGACCGCACCTTGACAGACGTCTTACTTGGGCTCCCCATACCAAAATGAAAAAACAACAGAACTAAACAGACAATATAGACTTTTAATTCACTTACTTGAAAATCATTCAAAATTAACAACTGTCAATAAACTATTACTATATAAATCTATGATTATGCCTATTTCTACTTACGGTATTGAGATATGGGGAGCAACAACATCTAGTAATGCCCAGAAGATATAAGCACTTCAATCAAAAATTTTTAAAAAAATTCTTCACTTATCCTTATGACATACCCAACCAAACAATCTATTCAGAGTTCAGAATTTCAACAGTTCATCAAGCAGCAATATCTCGCTATAAAGCCTTCCATAAAAATCTTTTTAGCAATAATAATTCCTTAGTCCTTAACATCTCCTCAACAAATATTCCAGGAAATCCCCAAAGACGTCTGAAGAGAAAGTAGCCAAGAGACTTCATCGGTGTGAATTATTTTATTGATTTATAAATTTAATCTTATTTTTATAAGTCAAAAAGTATAATCGCTGGATTATTTCTTCCTTCCTGCTTCCATGTGCAAGTGTATATATTTCTTTCAACATTGTCACTGGTAATGTTACATTTACGTTGTTGTAACTATGTAAAATTATGTTTAAAAACAAATAAAGTGTTTATCAATAATTTCACTAACCAACCAATTCAATAATTTTCAGTATAAATTATCAATTAAATAAGAATACAATTCATAAATGACTATGAATCAGAGGTTGGAGGGATTCAATTGGAATAACTCGTCGATGTTGGAATGCAGCTGTGTTCGTATAGCACACGCCCAACTGTGTTTGATTTTCAGTGCTAACTGCTGCTCTGGGAAGTAGTCAAAAAGCAGTTTATAGCTCCTACCATGCCTTTAGTTAAGTTATGAGGCCTTAACGTCAGGTTGCTGTAAATTAGGGTTATTTGTGTCGGGGAAGGGTTAAGCAGTTCATTATGTTTACGACGGTGTTATGTGCGGCCGCGCCTCTTACCAGTAAAACACACTCTTAACACTTCCCTTTCTATATTCACTAGCTCTCTTTTTCTTTTCTAATCGACAATATAAATTTTTATTTTAAAATTTTACAAAAAAAAATTGAACACTTTCTCCATAGTTGATATAATCGTTTTATAGTCACTTATTTCATGATTACTGTTATCATTAAGTGAACTGAAAAAGGAATAGTTAATTTATTTTGTTTTTTACAGATTTTTTGTTTAAGCCTCGCAAATGTATTTCAACTTTTACATGCACAACATTTAGAAGTACAAAAAATGAATAAATATATCTAATTTTTAGTAAAATAACAATACAATACGTGATATATACAATTAACGGCAAAATTATTATTCAAAATCAAATAAAACGGATTTTAAAGCATGTTCAAAATATATATATTTTGTGTATACATACACAAAATATATACACTGGGCTACTCTTTTTTGATTCGATCCGGCGTTAGGACAGTCATATATCAGGCGAATGGGATATTTTTAGATTCCATCGTCATGTCAGACTATTGATTATATATATATATATATATAATATATATATATATATAATATAGTTAACACATGAAAGAGAAAAAACAAATAAAGATACACACAAATATAATATATATATATATATATATATATATATATATACAATTAAAAGAAACGGTCCAGCGGACTTTTTTACAATAAAATAAAAAACGAAGGAAACACACAGAAAGACACAGACATAACTCACATCGATATTTCGACAATCGTCGTCATCAGGAGGTGCGAAGAGCGAAGAGCGAAGAGTCCCGCAGGAAGACAGGGCGGTACTCAGTACTCAGTACCGCCCTGTCTTCCTGCGGGACTCTTCGCTCTTCGCTCTTCGCACCTCCTGATGACGACGATTGTCGAAATATCGATGTGAGTTATGTCTGTGTCTTTCTGTGTGTTTCCTTTGTTTTTTATTTTATTGTATATATATATATATATATATATATAGTTCAATATAGACAAAGAAACATAGAGATTTCAAAAGAACACACTTACAGTTTCTAATTTTCGGTTTGAACCGTCTTCAGGAGAGATAAGAGAGGGAAACCAAGCGCACTGTTTCACTATTTCACACTGTGAAACAGTGCACTTGGTTTCCCTCTCTTATCACTCCTGAAGACGGTTCAAACCAAAAATTAGAGACTGTAAGTGTGTTCTTTTGATTTCTCTATGTTTCTTTGTTTATATTGAACTATATTTGTCCGTTTTGGATCGTATTTCCAACAAAAAAGTATATATATATATATATATTATATATAATGTAATTTATTATATATTATATATATATTCAGTTGGGTTTTTGAGCGAAGAGCGAAGAGTCCCGCAGGAAGACAGAGCGGTACTCTCAGAGTACCTGAGAGTCTCTTCGCTCTTCACACCTCCCGATGACAACGATGGTCGAAATATCGATGTGAGTTATGTCTGTGTCTTTCTGTGTGTTTCTTTCGTTTTGAATTTATTTTATTTTAAAAAAGTCCGCTGGACCGTTTCTTTTAATTGTATATATATAAAATATATATATATATATATATTAATATATTAACAGTTCAAAATTGAAGATAGGTAGCACAAAAAGTAAAGAAACACATTTAAAAACTCAAATTTTTGCCAATCCGTCTTCAGGAGAATAGAGAAAGGGAGACCAAGCACGATGTAGACGCAACGGCTAGTAACCCACTACTATATAAATAGTTGGTTATATAAGTATTAGTATTATATAAAACTAAAATATAATATATATATATATATATATATATATATATTAATTAAAGTCGGGGAAAGTTCAAGTTCATTATGTTTACGAAGATGTCATGTGCGACCGGGTCTCTTGGGAGTAAAACACACGATTTTCAAACTAAGAGATTCGAATCTACGAACTAACCACCTGCTAACAGGATTCAACTGGAAAAGGAGCTGTTAACAAGTGACATGTTAAACAGAATTAATAAGATAGTCAATAGTATTAATAAGATTAAATAGATAATAAAGATTAATATAAATAATAGATAAAAGATTAATAGAGAACCAGAAACTAAGCGGTTAGAATAAAAGGGTTGAAAGGTCAATAGTATAAATAGATTAATAGGTAATAAATAGATTAATAAAGTTAAAATAAATGAAGGATAAAAGATTAATAAAGAACTAAATAGGTATTAAAATAAAAGAGTTGAAAGAAAGTAAGAATTAATAGAGAAGGCGTAGTTAGAAATAAAGAATAGAATAATAAAGATAATATATATTTATGCCTAAATAAATAAAAAGATTTCACATAAACACGTGAAACAACAATCAATGATCAAACCACAATAAGAAATGGGAAAACAAGACTAAGATCTTTCAACCGTAACAAGCGGTCTTCGTCAGAGTCAAAAACCCAACTGTTGTTTCAGAGTCAAAAACCCAGTTGGGTTTTTGACTCTGACGAAGACCGCTTGTTACGGTTGAAAGATCTTAGTCTTGTTTTCCCATTTCTTATTGTGGTTTGATCATTTATGCCTAAATATATATAAATGATCAAACCTCATTATGATGGGGGAAAAACTAATATCTTTCAACGGTAACAAGCGGTCTTCGTCAGACTCAAAAACTTAACTAGGTAAAAACCCAAAAATCTAGTTGGTTTTTGACTCTGACGAAGACCGCTTGTTACGGTTGAAAGATCTTAGTCTTGTTTTCCCATTTCATATTGTCATTTGATCACTGATTGTTATTCCACTTGTTTATGTGAAATCTTTTTATATATATAAAAGTAACAACCTTAACCGAATCAAGTTCAACATTTTAATTAATTCTAAATTAAAATGAAGTGAAAGAGAATTATTTGTCAAAAGTAAACATTTAGTGATTGATGCAATAACATTTAGAATTATGAATTTGTGATTTTTGAATCGCTCAAGCCTCAAAACCTTGTATAACCTGCCCTGTTTTTTTTTTGTTTTGTTTATTATTGGGATTGAGGGTCTGCTAGAAACCTGCACATCTGACGCTGATTTCTATATTAAGGACTGTGTCTTCCTGATGATTCTATATTGGGCATCTAATTCAAGTGTATTTAGAATAGCAATGTCTAACAAGTACCTGACATGACACAGGCTCGGTACCAACGGCTTAATGTTCTATCTAAGGAAGACCGTGAAGAGATTTTTTAACCTTTTGGAAACAATCGAGGTCCAGAGTGAGAATCGAACACGGTTCTACCAGTCCAGAGCCAAGCACGCAACCCACTGAGCTACTCTTTTTTTATTCGATCCGGCGTTATGACAGTCGTATATCAGGCGAATGGGAAATTTGTAGATTCCATCGTCATGCCAGACTATTGGTTAGTTTAAAACTAAAGATATATTGACTGAGTGCTCCTTGAACGGAAGCTTATTAAAGAAATCTAAAATCGCAAAGTGAGCATGCGTCAGTACATAAGATCTCTATGTAGAGAGGTTAGTCTTCAGAAAGCCCAAGGTATTCCAGTCAAGTCAAGTCAGCTGCTCGTAATCCCTCTGTATCAGACGTAACTTCTTTCTTCGAATTTAAATGGTATTGGTGCCATATATGTAATTGTAATTAATTATAAGAAACAAAGAGCTAGAATGATGTAATAACCCCCTCTAACACTATTCGTTATATACATATTAATTGATATACGAAGGCTCAACTTATTGGAATTTTCACAACCAACGTAAAAAGAGTCACACTGAGTGCAATCCAGTCGGTAAACACAGTTGCACGAGGTACAGGAGGAATTGACTTGAACCGGGTAGGAACGATGGTGGAGAGGGGAATCGAAGAAAGGATTAGGATGGAAAAAAACACACACACACACACACACACACACACACAACTTTTGCAACAGTTGCTCTTGAAGGTGGACAAGATGAAAAGCTGTTGAAGACATTCAGAAATGTAAGAAAAACGGTACAGCCTGTGAGGGAACATACATACGAACAATACATACATACATACGGTCATGGGATATTCCAAAGTTACCTCCACAGATTTCAAATAAAAAACACTGCCGCTTGCTCCTGCGACAACACAACTCCCCAAACTGTAGACCATCTGCTATGGGACTGCCTGAGCTTGTATCCTGCCAGAACAGCTTTAATACGAGAAGTAGTGGCGAAGGGTGACACATGGCCACCACCAAAACATAAGCTGATAGAAAGAGAATATTATGTTAACTTTGTAGAGTATATTTCAAACATATTTAAATTTATAGAGTAACTCTTACAAATAAGTAAAAAATTTAAATGATAAAAATAACATAGTTATAACATGTAAAACAAAATGTAGCGTAGGTTAAATCTTTAAAATAACATACCTATTGTAAATAGAAAATTTTAATGTTGTGAAAGCTGAAAATGTAGACTATGTAAAATATAATTTAAATTTACAACTTTATAAAATAAATTTAGAATTAAGCACGTAATACTGTATAGCCATAAGAAGAAAATTGCATGTAGTACATTTTGTGGAACATGTTGTTATTTAAATAAATTCCCTATGGCAGGGGTACTGCCCGTGGGGAAAAAAACACACACACACACACATGCACACACACACACACACACACACACCACACACACACACACACACACACACAGAGTCTCTACCTTAAAAATTGTTCCTTAGCCTACAACTTTGAATCTCTGGATTTCATATATTAGGTAAATCACTACTTTAATATATAAACTTTATATAGAAAAAAAAACACTCCCAAGTACTACGTCTATATTCCTATTAATCTATAAATAATCAAAATGGTGGACCAATACATTTTATATTGATAACACGAGTATGAAAATGTATTCATGAAATAAATGTAATACCAGTCAATTCTTAGTCTGTAAATAATGACTTAGGAAATGTAATCAATTTTCTCGCTTTCTAAAGCAGTAACTTTACAGATATATAAATCCACTGTAGATACTGTGAGTAATTACTAAACGCTTTTTGTTGCAATCTCCAGGATGTCTATCTCTAGGTGAAATTAAGTAAGGCATAACTTAGAAAAGCCTTTGACTATACGATGAATCTTAGAGGATAGTTTGCAAGATGGGTTTTACTGAAAGCCAAACAGATGAGCTCTGTAATATATTATAAAGATTTAATGGTTAAGTTATAAATGATTGCGCGTGAAAATCAACTTAAAGCGCTTTGGCTTGTATGTTGAATGTCATAAGTTCATTAATAATAAAATTAAGAGTGTTTTGTAAAATGCTTGACAAAAAAAGTATTGGTTTGTTAACAACAGTGAGGAGTGGTGGAGGACAAGTGAATAGTTTATGATAATGATGCAAGAATGGAGGAGGAGATATTCCAGGAGACGTTGAAACGTTGGGAAATACTCCTGGACAGCCGCCCCTCCTTTTGCCGCCCCCAACTGCTGGTGACTCCTCCATCAATCTCGTCTAGATTCTAGGTCACGAGGTTAAGGAGACCTATCCGACAAGTTTCAATGATTAATGAAGTCTCACAAAACCTTACATCTCTCTTTCTTTGGTGTTAGAATTAACATTAATTATATTTAATGTGGTGAGACTGATGACAACGCTATGTTTCCCATCATACTTTATTTTCTACTTACAAAATTAAGCAATTTCAACGTATTTTAACAGATAATCACTTTTTTTTATTACTGCGGTTTTAAGGAAGATACCTATAACCTATAAACTAGCCACATAATATGTTACCCAAACTTTGAAACCTTTAAAATATATTTATAAAATTATAAACACTTATTCATAGTTCTAAAAATAAATTTCTACAGATTGATACTTTCACCATTTTACAAAATAACAATCACATTAGTCAACGTGACAATCAAGATAATTTACGACTGTTCTCAGTGGATCCTATAACAGATCAGGTTATCTGTTTAAGTTATAGAATTACCTTTTAAATAATTAGTTTATCTTTGTTTCAAAATTTCAAATAACTCAAACAATTTTAATTTATCGATACAAATTTCGGTTATTTAAAGACAAATATTACGTAAAAAATTTAAACTGTGCCCTCTAAAAGCATAGGTATAGGTATTAGGATAAAAGGATTTCACATAAACACGTGAAATAACAATCAATGATCAAACCACCAATATGAAATGGGAAAACAAGACTAAGATCTTTCAACTGTAACAAGCGGTCTTCGTCAGAGTCAAAAACCCAACTGGGTTTTTGACTCTGAAACAACAGTTGGGTTTTTGACTCTGACGAAGACCGCTTGTTACGGTTGAAAGATTTTAGTCTTGTTTTCCTATTTTCATATTGAGGTATTAGGATCCATTGTTCCTAAATTTCAAATATCTCAAGCAATTTTAATTTATCAATACAAATTTCGGTCATTTAAAGACAAATATTATGTAAAAAATTTAAACTGTGCCCTATAAAAGGATAGGGTAGGTTAGGATGCAGTGACAGTCTCACAAGAGAACACACATAGGCCAAACATTGGTGCTTTATGATACCACAAAATGAAGATTGTTTCTAGATTGACATAGTGAAGAGGGCCGATTAAGGTCCTCTTCGATGAATGACCTGCTGAGATTCATTGGCCTCCCGCGTCAATTGAGGGTCCGATTGGGTGTTGAACCAAGGACCTACCAGAGAGGCGAGGACTGGGCTACCCTGACCAGGGCTGCCAATGGAATTTTGCTGGGATAAATTGCCCTAAATTCAACTATTTATCCCTATAAAATTTAAAAATGAATTATATTTGAATTAGTGAAATAAAACAAAGCTTTAATTACTTATAAATAATATAATGAGATAAAATAAAAAAAACAAACAAAATATTTTATTGATGAATGATAATTATTGACAATAGTACTAATCTGAGTCATCTGACATTACATCAGCCTCAAGGTTTACAGATTTTTGGTTTTCTTTCATACGTTTTAGATACAATGCACTAGTTTTCCACTTCATAGATCATCCACTAACTCTTTGCTGGGCTTCCAATTAGTACAATTGGAATTAATTTTTTTTTTATGGCTTGTTTGGCTAATATGCGTGCAGTCACAGTTTGTGATTTTAGTGAATTCGTATTTTTTTGTTTTTTATATTATTAACTTGAGAAAATATATGTTCAACACTGAAGTACCCGTGCCAAAGTTATAATTTATAACCCGCGCGTTTAAAGAAATAGTTTGATAGGTAAAGTGATTGTTTAGATAATTATTTTCTGCAACTATTTGCATTTTAAAATTCATTCAAAAATATACTACAAAGTATATATAGTGTATCTAGTTTCCCCCAGATTATTGAAAACAATCCCCTATTCCCCTAGCGCATTCCCATTTCCCCCAAAATCTAGGGGAAATCCTCCAGCTTTGGCAGCCCTACCCTGACTCCTTCTAAAAGCATCTTCAGACCTGACTTCCTATCTTCGGACACTGGTTCAAGCTAACCATCCACCTTATTGTGTCTTTCTTAGTACATACCTGAGGGAACAACCACCCATGGCGGTTGTAAACCTGATAAGTTGTAAGCGTGATAAGGAAACTCCCCCCCCCCCCCCCCGGACCCACGACCACGACAAGGTGAAAGCACATCAGGAGGGAGAACATGTTAAGCCGACAGCCCAGATCCTGTGTACGATGTCAGATACTCGTTAAAGATCCCTATTCTAAATACACTTAAGTTAGGCAAAATTCATGACTCCCAATGTAGAATATTCCTTTTGTGGTATCACAAAGGGGCAAGGTTCGGTCTAATACAGGGGTGGGCAACATACGGCCCGCGGGCCGGGTCCGGCCACTGAAGGGATTTTGACTGGCCTGCCGACTTTATCCGACCATACATTGTCCCTAGAAAATTGTTTGCACCTTTTTCCAATTTCCGCGATTTTGCACTTTTGCACCTTTGAGCCAAATGGCAACTTTTGAACCAATTGCCTATTTTACCTATAGGCAATATAATTCTTATACCAACAACAAATACCAAAGGTAAAATTAAGTTGTTATTTTTGAATATTATTACCCCATAACAAAATTTTAAAAAATAATTCTACTCAACATAATTTATGAATTGGAGGAAGAAGATAATGTATTGATATTAATTTGTATAAAAAATTTCTATTTTTATTCTAAAGAATGGATCAAGAGATTTATTAATATTAGACCCAATACAAATAAATAATGCTTTTAGATTTGAACACTCTGGAGGCACTACAATTATATTCACAATTTAAAATTTAAAATGATATCGATATTTAATATATTCATAACTTAATTGGGTTCTAATAGTTACAAAAAAATTTAGGAAATTATATATACTATGAATGCTCACAGAGAATATGCATAAGAGATTCTATAATTGAAAATAACATAGAATTTAAATTCTATTGATCAGTCGTCAACTGGCGGGAAAGCTACTGCAATACCCATTTTGGCCACAAATGTCTCATTGACTTCAAAGTAAGTAGTTTTTAATCTCTATTCGTTGTAAGGCTTCAAGTTTACAACTTTACATTAAATACGATTTATTACTTTATTTCTTGCATTAGTCACTTTTAGTGAATAAAATGTGATTAAGATATTGAATATTAATCATGTAATAATCCGGCTCACCAATAACTTCATTTTCCTAAATCTGGCCCGCCGACTGAAGAAGTTGCCCACCTCTGGTCTAATATGTGCTCTCTCGAGGGACTGCCACTGCAACCTAACCTATCTTAAATAAAATATTTAATTCATAAATAGAAAAACTGAACAAAGGCTAGAGTAAAAAGAGTCAATATAATCTAGTTTTCACTGAAACTCTTTTAGTTATTTGAAAATCTTAATAGTTGTGTGGGGGGGGGGGGGGGACAATATGCCCCAGGTACGCGTAATATAATTCTTAGAATGATACAATTAAATATTATAAAATTATCAAAATAAAGTCTTATTTATTATTTTTCAAGTTCAACTTTTGTCTTTAAAGCTAAAGGTTCATTTTTTTTTATAATTTTCCATTTTATTTTATTCCTTTCATTAATTGTTTATTCGTTATAACAATTAAAGTGATGTTTAATTGAAAAAAATTATATTCGTATATATGTGTTCAAAATCGAAAATCGAAGAAGAGTAACACACAGAGTAAAAAAAACACTTACAAACTTTTTCAGGCCACCCGTCTACAGGAGAAATGAGAAAGGGAGACCAAGAGAGTTATTCTTCTTCGATTTTGAACTACTATTGTGTCCAGTTTGGACCGTCTTTACTATTTTATAGTGAATTACCTAGAATTGACCGGGATTCGGTCAATTTGCTAGCTTCAAAATCAAACTCTCGTTACCGACGTTTAGTTTTATTTTAAACCCTTTTTACTTTACTATAAGTAAAGTATAGTGATCGTGAAAAAATTCGATCTCGAGATTTTGACGGAATTACATGTTTTGAGGTCCCAGAAGTCGTTTTATAATGACGTTTTTACGATGATGTACTGTGTGTGGTGGGTGGGTGGGTGGGTGGGTGGGTGGTGGTGGGTGCTGTTAGCATTGCTTGTTACCACGCTACGGTCCAGAATCTTTGATGGATCAAGTTGATATTTTACACAAAAATGGGCCTCATAAAGACGAAGATCCCTATTGTTTAGGAAGAATTATGCATGATGGGAAAGTCACTTTTTTTGCCAAAAACCGTTTTTTTTAAAACATTTATTTCTCCTAAACTAATAACCCTAGAGTTTTGAGATTTTGACATCATCTTTGAGGTTACAAATGGAACAAACTAAAAATATATTTAGAATTTTTTATCAACAGGAAATATTTTTTTTTCAATAAAATGTACAAATTTTGACTTATAAATCAATCTCAAACCTTGTGATAGCGATACAAGCCATACTGTTTGACGGACAAGAATGAAACTATGCCTATAAATAGAACATTATATGGACAATGAGTTGAGATATTGTTTTCTAAAATTACATTCGCTAAAGGGGCGTTAGAGTACGATTTGTGTTTTCAGAAAATGTTTTTTTGACGCTAAACGGCTCGTTAAAAAATTATGAAATTTTGACTAAAAATGGAACAAAAAATTAGTAATTCATAAAAAAAAATCATGAAGTTTCAATTACGGGAAAGAGAAATAACGATATAAAAACTCTTTGTTTATCCTAGACTAAGAGATCACCTGCTATACTTGTCGAATTTTTTGTATTTTTTTACATTGTTTACATTGACTTAGAAATTTTTTGAGCGAATCCACTGAGATAAAATTGATGTTTCTAATGGAAAAATGAAAATATATTATTGACTTATAAGAGATGTAAGAGGAATAATATTGTGCAGGTAAATGATAACACTCATTAAAAAAAAAATCGTATATATGTTATTTGACAAAGGGGAAGGAAAATGATCTTATTAAATACTAAGAAGCCATAAAATTCCCAGTATAATAATTCTGTTAAAAACCAAAAATGTAAAAGATAATTCAAAATATAAATATTTCGTTTAGAGATTAATAACTGTAATTATCGTACATCTTTAATTAACAAATCAGCTTAAAACAACATTTTCTTCACTGTTTAAGATGTTTTTCAGAGAAAAAAAGGGTATTTTACTGTTTTAAATTTGAAAATTTTACATTAATATTCAATGTAGAATGATGTTAAGTAAACGATGTAAGAAATCTACTGGCTATTTGAACAATAGCCATGTTCTCTTGTAGGATAATATTTCGTTTCAAGAAATGTTCACATTGGTTTTTCAAAAATGTTATTACTGCTGTAGTTATACTAATGAAATTATTTGCAAATAATAAATTATTTGTGATGTACAAAAATAAGCTTATAAATTGATATGTCCTTCAATCACTATCTGTACTACCTCACGAATGCAATGCTAATAATTATATCCCATTTAGATATTTATGTTATGCTTAAATGATACGTTATGTTTTATATACTCAAGAAATTTGACATTGAGTTACTTATAGTAAAGTAGAGTGTAGGCCACTCCAGATTTTTTCTTAAGCTGAAGTAAGAATGTTTTAAAACTGAAAGTAGTAATGTAAGAAGTAAAATGAAATTTACATTATTTAAAGGAACAACAATCTGAACCTGACAAAACCTTCAACGAGACTAATAAGATAGCAACACATGTGTTATAACTGGTAACACTTATAATGTTACCTTATTAGTTTAGTCGAAGTTTTTGTCAGGTTAAGATTGTTGTTCTTTTAAATAATTTAAATTTTATTTTCTTAGACAAAAAATTCTTATTTCTACCTAAGAAAAAGATTTTAAAATAAAAACGAAACGTCGGCAACGAGAGTTTGATTTTTGAACTTAGAGAATTTAACCGAATCCCGATTAGATAACACATCTATTCTATTAAACGGTCGATATATTATTGAATATCACTGTCTCTCTCTCTCTCTCTCTCTCTCTCTCTCTCTCTCTCTCTCTCTCTCTCTCTCTCTCTTTCGTTCTTTCTCTTTCAATATGGTAACAGTCCTTTGTAGATAAATGTGAGATTAGATTAAATTTTCTGTCAACTTTTTTCTTGATGAATTTCTTGGCTCCAAATCAATTACCTTTTCAAAATGTCTTATTAATCCTTTAAATACTCTAGGTACTATATATATTAACTCACCATATGAATGTTATATTATTTCCAAAATGTCGGAAATAATAAATATATGGACAACAAATCATATGGTGAGTTAATGTAACTAGTTCCTAGAGACTTTAAAGAACTAAGAAGAGATTTGGAAAAGGTGTCCAAGAAATTGATCAAGAAAAAAGTAGGCAGAAATTTAATCTCACACACATACACACACACACACACACACACACAATATATATATATATATATATATATATATATATATATATATATATAAGTCACCGCCCTGTCTTCCTGCAGGACTCTTCGCTCTTCACACCTCCTGATGACGACGATGGTCGAAATATCGATGTGATTTATGTCTGTGTCTTTCTGTGTGTTTCCTTCGTTTTGAATTTATTTTATTTAAAAAAGTCCACTGGACCGTTTCTTTTAATTGTATATATATCAATGATCAAACCACAATAAGAAAATGAGAAAACAAGACTAAGATCTATCAACCGTAACAAACGGTCTTCGTCAGAGTCAAAAACCCAACTGACTCTGACAGTTGGGTTTTTGACTCTGACGAAGACCGATTGTTACGGTTGAAAGATCTTAGTCTTGTTTTCTCATTTTCTTATTGTGGTTTGATCATTGATTGTTATTTAACGTGTTTATGTGAAATCTTTATATATATATATGTATATATATATACCAGTTGGGTTTTTGACTCTGACGTAGACCGCTTGTTACGGTTGAAAGATCTTAGTCTTGTTTTCCCATTTCTTATTGTGGTTTGATCATTGGATGTATATAATATATATATATATTTAATTGGAACAATTTAAGAGAAATAAATTGACTTACATCTCATTAAATGAAAGGAATGCTTCACTCGACTCATCTGCAAGTTGGTATTTTATGTATTACTATTTCAAACTCCATCATAAATTTAAATGATTTACAATACAATACACTCCGTATTATTCCAAATCCTTGCATAGTATAGACAATATTTTCGTATATGATGTATTCTGTTCCCATATTTCATTTTTATATGTTTGAAAATGTATGTATTGATGGATGTTTTTATATATTCAAAAAGCTGTAATTAATTGTACTTTTCGTTATCTTTAGAAGAGAAGTGAATCATGGTAGACATTATCATGGCTGAGTTTATAGCCATGAATGTTTGCCCATGACTGTGTGCTGGTATATGGGAGGTCATCAGTGTCTGGGCTGGTCTTTTCCACTAGCCCCCCGCTGGCGCTTAACGCTCCGGCTATACAGTTTTTTTTTCTTTCTCCTTCTAGTCTAAGATCAAAATCCTTGTACACGCTACCCCCAGCTAAGAGAATGTAAAGTCCTTCAGCCCTAGGTCTTTAGTGCGATAGTTAAACATTTTTACTCAAAGTAAACAAAATACAGCTCTCTAAATAAACAAGAGCCTAAGTAACTATACAATTTCATGATTATAAACCTTAAAAAAACATAAACATTAATAAATGTCAAAAAAAAATTAATACGCAAACATTAAACCCAATTCTATTCTGTTTTATTTGTTTATATTTATTGATTAATGTAGAGCCAGTGGCATAGCTACTATTTTTACTCCCTGGGGCGGTCGTAAAATCCCCCACTACAACTGGACGCTGATAATCCGTTAACCTTCAAAATTTCAGAAAGTCCTCAAAATATTTATTTTTATGGAATTACAATCAAGGATCTAATTTTAGAATGCTCCTATTAGTTCCAGACTTTCACCTTATTACTGTACACTTAAACATATACGGCCGTCATTCAAAGAAAACCAAAGATTTTAGAAAACAAAAACGATTAATTCAAATCATAAAAAAAAACTGTTAAATTAAATTAACTGGCTAAACAAACAAATATAATAAACTACTAACCACTTTAAAAAAAAATAAAATAAATTTATTTTTAATTTGCTAATATTACAGTTGAAAACTCCGTTTCATGATTTCAACAAAAATTCCGTTTAAAAACATAAAACATAAAAAAAATTACGACCTTAAAAAGTCATTATGGTATAAATTTTCAGATTTTTTGCATTTTATGATTTCAATTTTTTTTTCTATTTACTATTTTTACTTCCTTAAAATGCCATCCTGGGTGGATCACACCCCCTTTCTAAATCACTCTGTTCATCACACATTATATTTTTATATTCAAGGAAATCAAACTGAAATTAGCGAAAGGACAGGTAAAAGTTTGCTTCGTTATAGTAAACCCATATCTTATAGAGTAGTAGGAAAAACGTGTTGGTGTGAACGAAGAGACAGCTTGTGATGTATCAGCTTTGGTTTATATTGGCAAACCGTCGGCAACTTCGTACGATGATGTTGGAGTCGTTGGAGCGCTTTCGGACGTTGTCCATCTTCAATCGCAACTAACCTGCGATTACAGATGGACAACGTCCGAAAGCGCTCCAACGACTCCAAGATCATCGTACGAGGTATGACGGTTTGCCGTATTAATAATATAAACTTAATGACTAGCTTATTATCTTTACTGCAGTTCCAGCCACTTTTGCTGTTGGACAGTGACCTAAGTACTAAAAAAATCAGAGTTCATTCGACTGGCCATAACGGTTTTCCAAAACCATCTCGTATTTTGGAAAAATAATTAGATGATTATTTTTCTTCTAATGTAGTGCAATCAGTTATTATGTGGTATTTACTCATTGTAGGGTAAAAATCTAATGAAATGGTCTCCACATATAAAAATTTAGCAGTTGAAAGTTAGCAGTTAGCAATGGTAGGAACAGCAACGTCTTTAGAATTAGTCAGAAATAAAACATTATAACAATTAAAATATAACTCTACATCAGAAAAGAAAACTGTACAAATACATGAAAACAGGAGTGACCTAGAATTGACTAAGCTATAAATTATCAATAATAATCATTGTAGGGTAAAAATGTAATGAAATGGTCTCCACATATAAAAATTTAATGATATAAACAACGCGTTTTGAACACGTAGTGTTCTTCCTCAGGCATTAACTAAAAAATACAATGACACCAGATAGTTATCTATAGTACAAAGTAAATAAGTACAAAAATTAATATAAAATAAAATAAGGCAGAAAGTACGAAACCTAAGGATGAGTGCCTCTGAATAAGACTGACTGATAATGGAATGGACATGGGTGGGGGTATAGGGTACATCTGTTTCTTATTCGAAGGCAGGTACATTTCATTGTAATTTTTTTTTTATCATTATCATTTTTTTTATATCATTAAATTTTTATATGTGGAGACCATTTCATTAGATTTTTACCCTACAATGAGTAAATACTACATAATAACTGATTGCACTACATTAGAAGAAAAATAATCATCTATCATTCTGTATCTGATTGATGTACAGAACGGCCAGTCGAATGAACTCTGATTTTTTTAGTACTTAGCTCACTGTCCACAGCAAAAGTGGCTGCAACTGCAGTAAAGATAATAAGCTAGTCATTAAGTTTATATTATTAATACGGCAAACCGTCATACCTCGTACGATGATCTTGGAGTCGTTGGAGCGCTTTAGGACTTTGTCCATCTTTAATAGCAGGTTAGTTGCGATTGAAGATGGACAACGTCCGAAAGCGCTCCAACGACTCCATCATTGTACGAGGTATGACGGTTTGTCATATTAATAATATAAAATATACTAATCTCAATGGTAATAAAATATGCAAGTATTTATGAGCTTTGGGTTTTAACAGAAGGTGTATCCTTTTAGAGGTTTGTTTTTTTAATTTTTAATTTTTGGGTCTAATCGGCTTCTATGGTACTTCTATTTCGGTTGAATTTATATTTTATTTGGTTAAAAATAAAAGTTTTAAATTGAATTTTATCTTGCTCAACAAAAAGCTTTTTTTAAAAAAAAAAATTGAATTAGTAATTTGATTGGAAAGCCGTATTTCAGATATGTTTCTTACCAGCTGTGGTGTTGAAAGTAAGACTGAGCCGGCAGTCGAAGCAATAAGCTGGCTGAACAGGAGGAGTGCACCTACGGCATTAGCGCTATCCTAAACTCGGTACTTTAGAGTTTGCTGGAGAAGGTTACTCAAGCATATGTAGAATGAGCAATACAATAACTTTGACAAACATGAGCAAAGAATGGAACCGACTGGTTCAACTTGTCACTTTGTTTCCTGATTGTAGATCATAATGGCAGTAGGTCCTTATTTATATGAAATAATCTTAACTTATGAAACAATAATATTAAGATGTTATTATGAAATGTTGTAATGTATTAGAAATGTTCAATTGATTGTTTTAGCGAATTCCATTTAGATGTGATATGTTGCAATGGAATGTTGAGTCTATGCGATGACACTGTCGTCATGGGTGATTTCTCAGTTCAAATTCTCAAAAACAGATAAACCACCCTGAGGCGTTAAATCCCTTTGCTACCACACCTGACATTGCTTAAGTCCTTTTGAATTGTATTCCGTCCAAACAGCCTTCATGCTATTCTCTTATAAATCATAAATACGCTAAAAAAAGGACAAAGAAATTACGTTCACTCTAAAAGGTTTCAACTGTTATTTAGGCCTCCAGGTTAGTAGATCCAATTGTTTGGATAATTCTGTTTGGAAGATAAAAATGTGTTTGTTACAAGTAAAAGGGTAGAAGCATTAATAGTACATGAATAATACTGCTTAAATCGTGACTGTCCATCGTCATTGTAATGGGTGGATCCCCTACCTTCACACTTACCTAGTGCTATTGTTCAAAGTCACTTTAATCCCTATAATAACGACAATCTTATAGTATTTCCTCAACTGGTTCCACAGATTAATACATAAAACCCATTTTGTAAACCTATAATAGATGGATATAAATACAGAGGTTATTCAAGGCTGGCTTTTAATGGTGTGGAGCCAGCCATAGATCACAATGCCTGCCTCTCCAATTCTCTTATAGCTCCTTCAGTGTTTCATTACTTATATGCAAACGCGCCTATAAAGACTTTCCTATTGCAACAAATTTATCACTGCACTTTAAACCAATCTCAAAAAATAATAAATTAAATATGTAATTGAAATCATTGCAGTATGCCCTTCTTAAAGTTATGCTTACTTCAAAGGTTCAATCCTTATTATAAATACTACTCTATAAATGAATAGGCAAAACTACTGGAGAGGAGCATTTAATTTCCTGAAGAAAAAATAAATTTAAATATTGAAAGAAATTATGTCTGCAAGTTCTACGTGTTTTCTTCTATGTAATCACATGTATATATATATAGGTGTGTTATCTAATCAGGATTCGGTCAAATTTATTAACAAAAAAATTTGACCGAATCCCGATTAGATAACACACCTATTCTATCAAACGGTCGATATATTATTGAATCTGTTGTATATATATATATATATATATAATATAAGTGATGAACAAAATGCGATAAACAAAAATAACTGTGATACATAGAAAGAAACGTAACAATTAGGACTCAATTTTCAATATTTCGACCGTTATGGCGGTTCTCCTCAGGAGAAAAAAATGAATTGATGGAGGGACGACAGTCAACTGAAAAACTTTCTGGTTTGATGGCTAAAGCAGTGCTGCCCTGAAAGACAAAATAAAAAAAGAAAGAACCAAGAAGTTGAGGTTGAAAGAAATTTAAAGAAGAATAAAAGGGAGGACAGCTGAAAATATAAACAATATATTGAAATATGTTATTAAAAAATTTAAAATATTGAATTAAAATGTAGGATGATAAAACAAAGTACATTAAAAAAGTTAAATTACAAAAACCAAACAAAAAACCTGTCAAGTTTTTCTAACTATTATTATTTTAATTTGTTTTGTGATTATCAGTTTTTTTAATTCAATAGTTTTAATTTTGAAATAAAATATGTTATATATTTATATATTTTGGGCTTTCTTTTCCTTTCTTTTTTTTAATTTTTTTTTTCAATCTCGACTCCTTGGTTCCTTTTTTTTAGTTTCTCCTTCGCAGTTGAACTGGCATAGCCCTCAAACCAGAGAGTTCTTCAGTTGACTGTCGCCCATTCCTCAGTTCACATCTTCTTCTGAAGACAATACCATAACGGTCGAAATATTGAAAAATGATAACTATTCTTACATTTATTTCTATGTGTCACTGTTTATTTCAAGTATATATACATAAACGAATTAAAACGAAGATAGCACATAAATAGACAAAGGAAGAACTCACTTCTATATTTCGACGATCGTTGTCATCAGGAGGCAAAGAGTCCCACAGGAAGGCAGAACGGTGACTGAACACGATCAGCTAAAACACAACCATTAGTCAGTACTCCTACTGCAACTACTAAGCGAGAAAGGAGGGGAAGGAAATGAACTGTTAAATAAAATAATAAAAATAAAGTAGAGATATGTAAATTAAATGAAAAAGATGAATTACATGAATTTTAAGAAAAAAAAATAAATAAAAGATTATCTGTTAAGTCCAGGAGGAGATTGAGCAGCAAGTAAGCATATGTATGCTTCCTCAGAAGCACTTAATGTTACTTTCGTATTAGAATCGGGGATTTGTTTGAGTATTTGAACTTAAAAACAATCATTATGGCTGACACCATGGGAGTTCGCATGAATGGCTATAGGAAGGTTACTACCGACTGAAGCCCTATGACCATTCATACACTGTTATTTCAAGTTCATTGAATGGTCATTGACCGACTGAAGCCCTATGACCATTCATACGAAGACTCAGCTTAGTAGAAGTTAAATCGGTATAAAAACAGTTACACTGAGTGCTGTCGTTTAGAGGGGAATCGAAGAAAGGATACACCGAAATCAAAAATAAAATAAATACAGCTAATTGTCAGAAATATATTGATATTAAAAAAATAAAAAATTAAAAAACCTTCAATTGACTTTAAAAAAAACAAATCCGAAACATCCGGAAATCCTGGTCCAAGTAACTTGAGATAAGAGAAGAAATTCTGGGATAATGAACAAAAAAAACATCCAAAATTCCCAAACATTGCTCTGTTGAAAGAGAAAAGTTGCTTTTTATTTGAGCAAATTAGTACGAGTATTAGGAATTAGAGATGACTGTTCTTTTTTTTTGCGCCTAATTAGTGACATTGAAAAATGACACTCTTTAACAAGTAGTTGGATAAAAAAAACTACGTCATCTGATATGATGGTAGTTAATCTTAATTCTATCCAATTAGAAATCGAACCCAAAAAAAAAAGAAATGACCACTTTACTGTTTATGGAGTGAGATATCTTATTTCTTATAGAGACAGATTGTAGAAGGTTTTTTGCAAACTTTGAGGCGCATCAAAACCTCAAGGTTATTTGCACTATTATCTCTATCTTCCATCTGAATGCTTACTCACAAAAGAAAAAAAAACATCTATTTGAATATAGTATTTGAGCTGATTGACATAAATACATTGTTAGCAATTCTGGCAATGAAATATGTAACTATAGATAATAATATGTATTAGACATGCATAGTCCAGCGGGGCAGAGACTAGCAACGTCTTTAGAATTAGTCAGAAATAAAACATTGTACCAATTAAAATATAACTCTATATCAGAAAAGAAAACTGTACAAATACATGAAAACGGAAGTGACCTAGAATTGACTAAGCTATAAATTAACAAAAATAATAATCTATCATTCTGTCACTGATTGATATACAGAACGACCAGTCGAATGAACTCTGATTTTTTTAGTACTTAGGTCACTGTCCATCAGCAAAAGTGGCTGAAACTGCAGTAAAGATAATAAGCTAGTCATTAAGTTTATATTATTAATACGGCAAACCGTCATACCTCGTACAATGATCTTGGAGTCGTTGGAGCGCTTTCGGACGTTGTCCATCTTCAATCGCAACTAACATACTGAGCTGTTATTCATTAAGTTGCCCCTTACTATTTACTTTTAATTTTTTTTTTTCAAATGTAATAAAGGGTATAAAAAATCAGTGAGGAGAATGATCAGGTAATAAGAAAAAACGTACCACTCTTATATGAAATGGGAAGAGGTTTTCTGACGATGAAATATGACATGCATCATCATAACTTGTAAGAAACATCAATATATTTCAAAATAAATACGTGGGTAGATCATTGTGACTTGTTCATTTTAGAAGTATTGACTAATAGATTTACTTAATCAGATTATGGTCAATTGTGAATTTGTAATTGATCATTATGTTGTAATATATATTACAACATTATGTTATATATATATATATATTCATTAAACACTTTTTGAACCCTTGCATTCTCGTCTGGACTCTTTCGCTTTAACTTTTCTACACCTTCCTAATGACGACGATGTTTCGAAGTTTATCGGGATATGAAATACGAGTATGTCAAATGTGTCTTATCTGTGAAACTCATATTAACAATATAAACAAATTATATGAACTTAATTTATTTAAAAAAGTCTGCTGACCGTTTTTTTAATTAATAATATATATATATTCATTAAACACTTTTTGAACCTTTGTTCTCGTCTCTTTTCTCTTTAACTTTTCTAATTTCCTAATCAGTGTTTTGAAGTTTTCCGGGGATATGAAATAACAATTCTCCAAATTTTTTATCTTGTAAACTCATATTAACAATATTCATTTACACAATTTACCACGATTTAGTAAAGTGTAAATTGTTAACAATGAGTTTTCAAGATAAAACATTTGGAGAATTGTTATTTCATATCCCCGGAAAATTTCAAAACACTGATTAGGAAATTAGAAAAGTTAAAGAGAAAAGAGACGAGAACAAGGTTTCAAAAAGTGTTTAATGAAATTTGCATAAACAAAAATCTGCTCCCTAATTACAGCAGGGAGCTGTAATATATATATATATATATATATAACAATTAAAAGAAACGGTCCAGCGGACTTTTTTACAATAAAATAAAAAACGAAGGAAACACACAGAAAGACACAGACATAACTCACATCGATATTTCGACAATCGTCGTCATCAGGAGGTGCGAAGAGCGAAGAGCGAAGAGTCCCGCAGGAAACAGGGCGGTACTGTCCTGTGTATTGATAAGACAGAGTACCCGCCTGTCTTCCTGCGGGACTCTTCGCTCTTCGCTCTTCGCACCTCCTGATACGACATTGTCGAAATATCGATGTGAGTTATGTCTGTGTCTTTCTGTGTGTTTCCTTCGTTTTTATTTTATTTTATATATATATATATATATATATATATATATATATATATATTTAATGATCAAACCACAATAAGAAATGACAAAACAAGACTAAGATCTTTCAACCAGAACAAGCGGTCTTCGTCATTGTTTTGGTAATTAATCTGACCATTCAGGGTAGGGCATTTTTCCTTGATAAGCAAAGCCTCCAATATATGCAATATGTACGGTTATTATTAATCCAAATAACCGTAGTTTCATACACTAGCATTTTTCTCGTCAATGATATTTGCATAATCATTATTGCAGACATTTGTGTTTATTTTAATTTATGTTTGTTTACTTTTTTGAACGTATATTTAGTTTTTTTTAGTCCAATTTTATTTCGGAATATAAACTAATTTATTACATGAATTATCAGTTATTATAATAATGCATCTATTCGTATTCACTGTCAAGAACAACAGTTATGTGTTTTTATTTTAATTTATGTTTGTTTACTTTTTTTAAACACATATTTAGTTTTTTTTAGTCCAATTTTATTTTTTTGAACTAAATCCTTGATCCCGTGAAAGCTTTTATATATAAACAAATTAAACAAATATATAAACTAATTTATTACGTATAACTAACTTTATTTATTTGTATTCATTGTCAAGAACAACAGTTATTGGAAACATGCCTTGTAACAGGTGAAGCCTTTCAGAAACCTGTTCAGGTAAGGCATACCCTTATAAGCAAGTGCAACATTTTTCAACGTAAGAAACTCTATAAAAATAACAAGCTTCTTTTTTTTTTTTTTTTTTTTGCTGTTTTGATTCAAATTTGTTTGCCATTTATGAGAGTGAAAAAAAGAGAGAGAGAGTCAGTAAAGTAAAAAAAAAAATTGGAATGAAAACGACTAGAGAAATCACTAAGAGACTTAAACAAGTCTATGATGGTTCAAAAGGGAACAGTTGTAAAGGGGATCGGCGCCTGGGGACAAACACATCCATTTCAATGCAAATAAAAACGTACCGATATTATTCAAGTGAGCTTATTTGAAAGGCTCTCCGTGAAATCGGAACATAAGTCCTACTGGCCTCATAAGCCATTCTAAATAGAACCATCCTGTTCTTTTTGTTTTTTTTTTTTAAATCCTATCTAGCACAAATGGAAACTTTTTTGAATAAAAAAAAAAAGAAAGGAATTTCACTTAAGTTAAAACTCAATTATTTAAAACTTTCAAGGCAATTGTTCCTTTTTCTCTCTCTCTCTTTTTAAAGCAGTGTTTCTCAAAAATTTTAAGTATTCCCCCCCCCCCCTTAAGACACCATTTGATTTGTCAGCGCCCCCTAAAGAATTTAATCGTATAATATACAATATTTTTTTAAATTTCAAAATGGATTCCATGTAAATATGTTTTAAAGGCGCAGAAAAATGTTAGATAAACTCAAAAATTATTTAAAACTTTCAGGCAATTGTTCCTCTCTCTCTCTCTCTCTCTTTTCTTTTAAAGCATTGTTTCTCAAAGTTTTTTAAGTATTGACCCCCCTTAAGACATCCATTTGATTTATCAGCGCCCCCTAAAGAATTTAATTGTATACTATACAATATTTTTTTAAATTTCAAAATGTATTCCATGTAAATATGTTTTAAAGGCGCAGAAAAATGTTAGATAAACTCAAAAATTGAGTTTAAATTCATTCTTTTGACAAGAATTGAATTTACACAAACATGGAATTTTCATTGTCCATTGCTTGTCGTGTGAAGAGCGTTTTAGAACACCTATCTGGCAGTTTATCAGTGGTACATAATAGGTAACATAATACATAATAGGTAATATCTAGAGATATACCTGACTACGTAGAACCCTATCTTTCATTCATTCTTCAAAAATAATACAATTTTATAGGAGCCGTAAATAACCCTCTTCACTCCACACAAGTTTACCTGTTGACTGACGGTGCTTACTCGGTAATTACATCCAACAAGATGGAAAACAAGAACAGTCGCAGGTTTCCCTGCATGCCACACACAATGACTGCAGTGTGAGTCAGTCCTCCTAGTCATAGAATAAGTAGTAAATAGAATTTTTTCAACCTATTTACTACTTGAATAACTCTATATTCAACCTCTCTTGTATGTTCAACGCTCCCTTCTGTATATTTGAAACCGCATAAAAGGCGGCATTTCCTACCGCCCCTTGAACTTCTTTAACGCCCCTAAGGGGGCGGTATGGACCACTTTGAGAAACACTGTTTTAAAGTAATGCAGTAATAGAAACATAAGACATAACAAGACAAATGCCCTTCACAAAAGAAATAGATCTAAAATTGAAATAATTGAAACTCTGCTTGACCTTAAGAAATGTAAACGAATCAATTTAATCTTGCAACAGAAATACAAAATTACAAACCATTTTCAGTATAATAAAAGTGCTTATTAAATCAATTACATAAATTACGAAATAAAACCTAGATACAGAAATAACAACGGCTGAAAATAATCTGCATTGTACACAAACTGAAAATAAAAACTTTACTTCACATTGTTCTAAATATTAAATTTCAGATTTTGTTTGCAAAATAATATCCTGGGCTAGAGTGTAGTAACATATGATTTTGTTTCAATTTATTTAGGTAAATAATAAAAATTATACTGACTCCGTACAGGGTAATTATCATTTATTCTTATAAATCGCCAAGAGTATTTAATAAGATAAGATACTTAAAGAAAGTATTTAATTAGCTTAAATAATATTTAAGTTGTTATAATTACTGATATAGAGACATTCAAATGAAGTAGTAAAAAGTAGAAATTCTTAACAAGCTTTCACGGGACCAAGGATTTAGTAACTATTCAAATTTATTCAGGGAATACTGTTCTATTGTTGAAATGGCTAAAACAACAATCTAAAGTGAATATTGTCGACAAAAAAATCAGATATCAACAGAATAACTTTTAAATACTTAAAAGAGAATAGACTCTTTTGAAACACTGTATCACAACTACAGGGTAATAAGTGTTGTGTTTGTATGACTTTCCGTTGAACTTATTGTGCCTTCTCATTTATGTCCTACACAGTGACGTAGCAAAAGAGAAGACTGAAGGGGCGGTTTTGAAGGTGTAAAAATAGAAAAAAGAATGAAATCATGAAAAGCTAACAAAAAAATCTGGAGTGGCCTACACTCAACTTTACTATAAGTAAACATAATATCATACTTCTTGGTATTAGAATTAGTAGTTTAGGAGAAAAAAAGGTGTACTATGAAAACATGTTTTGGCAAAAAAAAGTGACTTTCCCATTATGCATAATTGCTTCCACACAATAGGGCTCATCTACAATATGAGGCCCATTTTTTTTTGTAAAATATCAATTTGATACATCAATGATTCTGAACCGTAGCGTGGCCACAAACTTTGGATACATACTCTCACATCGATAAAACTTCATAAAACGACTTATGGACCTCAAAACATGTAATTCCAGTCAAAATCTCGAGATCGATTTTTTTCACGAATCACCTATACTCTACTTAGTAGTATAGCAAAAATCTGAAATATTATACCAAAAGGAGTTTTAAAAAGGTCGTAATTTTTTTTATGTTTTATGTATACTCGTATAATTTTTAATAAATATATTTTAAATTTTACAAAAAACTATTTGTTTAAAGTGATTGAAACTTTATTATATTTGTTTGCGTCAACAGTTAATTTAATTTAACATTTTTTTTTTATGATTTGAATTCTACATTTTTATTTCGAAAAATCTTTGTTTTTCTTTGATGACGACTATATATCTATACGAGTACTGTAATAAGATGAAAGTCTGGGACTAATAACAGCCGGCTAAAATTAGATCCTTGATTGTAATTTGATTAAAATTAATATTTTGAGGACTTTCTGAAATTTTGAAGGTTAACGGATTATCAACAGCCAGCTGTGTGTTGGGGGGAGGGGGGAGGGGGATTTTACGACCGCCCGCCAGTGGCATAGCAACCAAATTATCAATGGTTGCTATGCCACTGGTCATACGTAAAGTTTTCATAGAGGGAAAAGCTAGCTACGATTATACGACTAAAGGAGAATGCTAAAGGTAGTATCTTCTAGTGGTGGTATAAAAACTAACATTCTTCTAAAGTCCGTTTTTAACCAACCCTTTATACCTTATGCTAAAAAGATTTCACATAAACACGTGAAATAACAATCAATGATCAAACCACAATAAGAAATGGGAAAACAAGACGAAGATCTTTCAACCGTAACAAGCGGTCTTGGTCAGAGTCAAAAACTCAACTGACTAAAACATAACCATCAGTTGGGTTTTTGACTCTGATGAAGACCGCTTGTTACGGTTGAAAGATCTTAGTCTTGTTTTCCCACACCTTATGCTAATAAAGAGAGTTAAAAAAAAGGAAATCTGATGCCATGACTGTCATTTATGAAGCCATAAAATAATATTTTTCCTTGTATTCTAAACTTTGAAAAGTAATAATAATTAACTTAGCAGATTGTTGTTTAACAGACTGTTAAACATCTTTTTCTATATCAATTTTAAAACTTGATATAACAGTGATCATGTTTGGGGAAAATATCCAACACATAGCAGTGACGATAGATATTCACTGACAACTTTATGATAAAAGAGAGAGGTACAGATACCTCCTCAAAACATGTCCAGTCATTGCCGATTACAAAAGATTGCCGAATCATGCAGCATGAATCATACTGGTCTGTAAGGAAGCTAATGACAGAAACCTACTCCTCCTTGTATAGTGTATAGAAAAATCTGGAGTGGCCTACACTCAACTTTACTATAAGAAAACTTAATATCAACCTTCTTGGATATATAACATATAATGTCCTTTTTAGGTATATGTGTAAATGGGAGTTGTTTAATAGTCTTTCATTCCTGTAGGGAGTACACATAGTGATTGACTTACTTATATATATATATATATAAATATATATTGTTAAATAACGCCCCATATTTGGCTTTCATCTGTTTCTTACACAATTTCTCAAGTTTCCGGAATTCCTTCCTCGTCTCTTCATTAAAACTATAAAGCTTATCACCAATATTGCTAGTCGACATGTTTCGAATGTACCACATTCATCATCAGGACAATAATGAGAATAATAGTAGGATTGTTGGTTTATATATATAGAGGTGGATTCTATTGGAATGTTCACAGAACATCGCCCTGGGTCACGGGGCATTATGGGGGATTAAGGCAGGGTGGTTGGACTCACCTACTACCTGGCTAATCTGGTTTGGCCTGTTAGAAAATAATTTTAAAATTTGACAATTTGAACTTATTAAGTTGGATATTTATGGCTGGCTGCTTTTCTTTAATTAATAATGCTTCCAATATTTGTAATTTAACATGGTTTCTTTCTTTAGCGATACAATGATACAAGCCAAATATGGGGCGTTATTTAACAATATATGTTTAAATGAAGGACTGCTTCCAACTTTTACAAATATAAATATATATTATATACTTTTTTTCGTTGGAAATACGATCCAAAACGGACAAATATAGTTCAATATAAACAAAGAAACATAGAGAAATCAGAAGAACACACTTACAGTCTCTAATTTTCGGTTTGAACCGTCTTCAGGAGAGATAAGAGAGGGAAACCAAGCGCACTGGATCAGAGACGGTTGGAGACCCAACCGTCTCTGATCCAGTGCGCTTGGTTTCCCTCTCTTATCTCTCCTGAAGACGGTTCAAACCGAAAAATTAGAGACTGTAAATATATATATATATATATATATATATATATATTATATATTTATATATTATATTTATATTTATATATTATATAAATTATATAAATATATTTATATATATAATATATAAATATATATATATATATTATATATATATATATATCAAAACAATAGTTTATCGGGACTCGGTCAGTTCTTCAGGTTCAAATTAAACTCTCATTGCCAACGTTTCAGTCTTTATTTAAACCTTTTTCATAGGCAGAAGTATAAATTTTGAAACAGAAAAACTAAGTATTACATTACAAATTATTTTTCTTTGTAAAATAATTTGTAGTGTAAAAGTGTCATGTGTTCATTCAGACTACAGTTGTTGTTAAAATCCACATACTATTTTTCTTTGTAAAATAATTTGTAAAGTAATACTTAGCCTATGAAAAAGGTTTTAAATAAAGACCGAAACGTTGGCAATGAGAGTTTAATTTGAACCTGAAGAACTGACAGAGTCCCGATAAACTATAGTTTTATTTCTATTCCAGCGTCGATATTTTTATCAATATTTATATATATATATTTATATATATATTCAGGTAACTCACCACAAATTAAAGAAGATAGTCGCTCTAAGGCCTTTCGCTTTCACGTCGTCAGAGAGCAAGTGAATACAAGTTGTAAGCAGGTTATGAATTTTGATTTAAAGAAGGACTAAGATTGTAAAATAAAAATACTGTCAATGATGCCAATCTTACTCCTTCTTTAAATCAAAATTCATATTTCTGCTTACAACTTGTATTCACTTGCTCTCTGACGACGTGAAAGCGAAAGTCCTTAGAGCGACTATCTTCTTTAATTTGTGGTGAGTTACCTGAATATTTATATCACGTGTTATTGTGGAAATTTTCTATATATATATATGTCTATTTTTGTATATCACACCACTGATGCATATATCAGTAGTATAACTACAGCAGTCACAACATTTTATGTTATTTATTTATTTATCTAAAGCGAATGTTTAGATTTCCTGTTACGCAATAATCTCTTATACGAGAACATGGCTTTTGTTCCAATAGCCAGTGGATCTCTTACATAGTTTACCTGACCTACTTCTATATTGAAAACATAAGAGAAAGTTTTCCATTTAAAACTTGAAAATATTTCTATTTTATCTGAAAAATGTCAGAAACATGTAAGAAAAAAAATGACTTTTTAAGATAAGTTTTAATTTAAGATGTAGGATAATTTCATATATTATTTTTTAATTTTGAACTATGTTTTATATTTTTGGTCTTTTATAAAATTATTATACTGGGAATTTTACGGCAGGCTACTGTTTTTTAAATAAATCACTATACTTTCCCTTTGTCAAAGATTCAATTTACTCTAAGCGATTCTTTTCCTGCGTGCTATACTCTGTTATAAGTTTGCCATAACTGTATACTGAGAAAAATATATTAGTTATTAGCCAATTTGAATACTCACATCAAATACAAGCCGGCTTTTCAGTAAAATTTAATACTTTTATACCTGAAAGCTTGAATTTTTGAAAAAAATAGACATCAACTTTTAGACAAGAATAGTAAAAAAAACTAGATATTGTCAATATAATAGGAAAGAGTCCATTCCTCACACTTAAATATTACCCAAAGTTAGTATGATTCATAAAAAAAATGTTTACATTATATTAAGTTTTTGTTCAAGGGTGCGACATATAAATTGATTAGAGCATTTTGTGAGACAAATCCATCATACCATGGAAAGGATCAGAAATTATATGTTTGATTGGCGTTAATTTTTTACATATGAGAATTTTATTCTTTTGCATGATATTAATTATTAAATTATTTAAAAAAAATTTCATTAAACATCTTAAAATCAAATTTATTTCAGTGGATTCACTCAGAAAATTTCCTAGTCAATGTAAATTATGTAAATTAATGTAAACAAATACGCAATCAGTGTAACCAACTACCAACCAGTCTCACCAACTACTAATAAATTAAGTTCTAAATTACTTTTCACTCAAGTCATTCATTGTTAAACAGGATTGAATTACGAACAATATAACTTTCAATACTTGTGATACATTCAATATATTTAAAACTTCGATCGGTCGGCGGACGCTTTTACGTCTCTCCACAGCTGTGTTTTTTCTTCCTTTTCTACTTCTACTTTCCTGAAGATGGCAAAGAACGTGATATTACTAAAGTTTAAATTAAATAAACTTTAAAAATTTATTTAATGTGCCTTACTCAAATCAACAACACCTACGAAACACCAAACACTATTTATTTACTGATAAATGTAATTATTTCATTATAATTTAAAATACTCTTAAAATCAAGAATATTGCATCGCTTATGAGATATAGTAAATTCTCCGCTTCTGAAAACACACACTTCTCCCATCGATACCATAAAACCAGAACTGGTATAAAAAAAATTGTATAAAACCAGACCTTATTCCATAATACTATATTCATATTCCAAAATTTAATAATGAATCTAAATTTCATATTATATTTTGTTGAACTGTGCAAAATATAGACTGATTAGAGCATTTTGATAGTCAAATCCATAATATCATGGAAAGAATCAAAAATGTATGATCGATCATTGGCACTGATTTTTTACATGCAGTAATTTAATTCTATTACAGATCATATTAAGTTACTAAATTATTTGAACATTTTTCATTAAAATTCTTTATACATCAATTTATTTCAGAGAATTCAATCAATTAATTTCTAAGTCAATTTAAACAATGTAAATCAATGTAAACAAATACAAGTGTAGCAAGAAAACCATTAGTGCAGGATCAATATTGAGTTTTTATAGCTTTATTCGAATTTGCTGTGATTGAAATTTCAAAAATTTTTTGTATAAACTGTTAATTTTCTTTCCAATTTTTTGAGAAAATTTCATCTTTTTTTTAATGAGCCGTTTAGCAATAAAAAAATTATTTTGAAAACAGAAAATGTATTGTTATGCCCCTTTGGAGAATGTAATTTGGAAAACAGATATCTCACCTTATTCTCCACAGTGAAGTTCTATTTCTAGATATGGCTTGTATTGCTCTTACAAGCTTTCAGATTGAATTATAAGCCTTAGGTTAGGTTAGGTTACAGTGGCAGTTCCACAAGGGAACACACGTAGGCCAAGCATTGGCCCTTTGTGATACCACACAATGAAGATTGATTCTACAGTGATAGGGTCCTTAATTTTGCCTAACTCAAATGTATTTAGAATAGGAATATTTATCGAGTACCTGACATCGTACAGGCTCGGGACCGACGGTTTAACGTTCTTATCCGAGGGATGACGTGGTCAGATTTATTCACCTCCCGCGTGAATAAATCGAGGGCCAGGTGAGGATTGAACCCCGGTCCTGTCAGTTCAGAGGCGAGCACGTAACCACTGAGCTAGCCACCTTATTGCATTCACCACATTATTGCATTCACTAGGAGACAGCATATATTCTTTGAGATTTACCACAAATAGTTGATATGCACAGTAGATTGAATTCACTAGGATAACAGCATATATTCTTTGAGATTACCAAAATGTTGATATGCACACATTATTGCATTCACTAGGAGACAGCATATATTCTTTGAGATTACCAAAATGTTGATATGCAACATAATTGAATTCACTAGGAAACAGCATATATTCTTTGAGATTACCAAAATGTTGATATGCAACATTATTGCATTCACTAGGAGACAGCATATATTCTCTGAGATTACCAAAATGTTGATATGCAACATAATTGAATTCACTAGGAAACAGCATATATCTTTGAGATTACCAAAATGTTGATATGCAACATTATTGCATTCACTAGGAGACAGCATATATTCTCTGAGATTACCAAAATGTTGATATGCAACATTAGTTCATCTACCTACAAATATCACACACTCCTTTAGATTTCCAAAACATTGTCATTGACACAAATACTAGTTCATCTAGTAGGAGATATTACATACCGTTTATACCAAAATATTTGTATGTTCATATACCAGGACACATCATACACTTCAGCTTACTAACATTTTGGCATGTGACATAATATCATCCAGCCGGAGACACCGTGTTTTCCTTTAGATTACCAAAGCCCTGACATGAAACATTACTGCATTTACCAGGAGATATCTGCGGTAGATTGTTGTCCAGTCACTGTAATATTGTTCAGTACATCTTCTAAACAAGGAAGCCTCCTCCTCCGGCAAAGTAAGTCAAGGACTTACAATCCATAACTGGTTCTTATTATACAATAAACTTCTATCTTTATTAATTTTTTTTTTAGATTTTTTTTATTTTCTTTATATTTAAAGGCAATTGGGCCATAAATCTCTTCCCACTGATAACTTGGAATCAATATAATCAGCTATCAGTTTTTGGATAGAGATGATTAATCGCCTTATTATACGCCTAATTCATTATCAGTTGTTTTAAAAACTCCCACGTGATTTATGTATTTCCTGATAGGAATTTCCTTTCTAGACAAATCTGATTCAGGACTAGAGACAAGTGAGAATTCATCAACTCAGAGATTAGAATCAATGTTTCTAACACTTGTAACAGTACTGCAGCAGGCCTGTCAAATTAATATTTCAAAAATCAATTTTTAAATTTTAAATTTTTTTAAACTACTTGAATTCTGAAAATAATTTTATTTCAAATTAAAAAAAACATTTTAATTTTAAACAATACAATAATATGCACTGCAGTGAATTATTAAAATTTCTCTAACAAATAATAAACATATTTTAAAAATAAAAAAAAATAATTTTTTAAAAGAACCTGCTGATCTTTTAAAGAGTTATTTTTAAATGTAAAAAGTTTGTTTGTTTTTTATTGTATTTCAATTATAGAATTTTATAATACGTCTACAACATAATCACATTAAAATAAATTATGTAATAAATAATGAATCATTAGTTGTGCAATCCGTAATTGTGTGGTCATTTGTGTGGAGACTTTTGTTGGTTTATCCATTTTACTTCAGAATAAATAATGATTAATATATTATCTTGACATAGCACAAAAGTAATAATTAAGCATAATTAGAGACAAATTAAAAAGAAGCAATTAAGGGTTTGCATCGGATAGAATAGTCAATGGGCTGCAAATAATTATCGGTGCTCCATTGTTTTTATGTGCAATAAAAAGTTCAATTCAGTCACTACTGGTCAGGCTTCGAACATATTCCTTACAGTTTAAGGATTACCATAGGGTTCTTATCAATTCGGTCACCCGAAGAGGGCAATGCCCGTTAACCCGGGATCAGGGCTTTCAATAATAGCCCTTTTGACCCGTAAGGGTCTCATTATGGGGAGTCTATAGTACCATAGTGAACGACTCATATAGAGATTGCAAATTCTCTGTTGACTAAATGCCACCTGGTCCGTGTTATCAATTTGGTCGCCCGAAGAGGGCAATGCCCGTAAACCCGGGATCAGGGCTTTCAATAATAGTCCTTTTGACCCGTAAGGGTCTCATTATGGGGAGTCTATAGTACCATAGTGAACGACTCATAGAAAGATTGCAAATTCTCTGTTGACTAAATACCACCTGGTCCGTGTTATCAATTCGGTCACCCGAAGAGGGCAATAACCGTTACCCGGGATTAATTGATAGTTAATCTGACACATCAGGCCGTCATTACGGGGAGCCTTTAGTGACATAGAGGACGACTCATAAAGAGATTTCAAATCTCTCGTTGGCTAAACGCCACCTGGTCCGTGTCACCAAGTGTTAGAGAGACTTTAAGGTCTCTATATTCGTAATATAAAACGGTTCAAGAGAGAGGTGGTATCTAATCGTCCCCGTCAAAAGCCAAAGCGTCTATAAAGCAAGTAGCAGTTGAACAGTCAATTCAGCTGAGTTCATGGCCTGTTCCCACTGGTAGGGGTTTGGGGTCTCTAGCTCCTCGGTATACTAAGCAGGCAACCTTCCGAAAAGTAACTGCTTCTCACACATCAACCACAATGGTCTACCCGACTTGGGTGAGAACCAACAGCCACTACGAGTCTGACCTCAGAGGCGGGATGGAGAGAGAACCCCTCCATGGGCTCCCCCTACCCGTGGTACCGACTTATTTTAAGAGTTTCGAATGAAACTCCGGACCAAAGGTCTTACTGAACCTGTTCAACTACAGGTAAGGCCAGTGGACTCCTTTGCCCCTGGTTCAGAGAACTTGTGGACATATGTATATTATAACAGATTCAATAATATATCGACCGTTTGATAGAATAGGTGTGTTCTCTAATCGGGGTACCGTCAATATTCCAGGATAAAAAATCAAACTTTCGTTGCCAACGTTTCGGTTTTATTTAAAACTTTTTTCATAGGCAGAAGTAAAAATTTTTTAACTAAGAAAATGAAATTTACATTATTTAAAGGAACAACAATGTTAACCGGACAAAACCTTCGACTAGACTGGGTTTAGTCGAAGGTTTCGTCTAGTCGAAGGTTTTGTCCAGTTAACATTGTTGTTCCTTTATATATATATATATATGAATTAAATGCAACAATAAACAAATTTATATTAATTAAAATGCTTTAAGGCCTTTCGTTACAACATCATCAGAGAACTAAATGAAACAAACAAAAAATATGATTTCTTTGTTGTTTCATTCAACAAACAAATTTTTTGTTTGTTTCATTTAGCTGTCTGATGATGTTGTAACAAAAGGCCTTAGAGCATTTTAATTAATATATATTTGTTTATTGTGGTATTTAATTCATATATTATATCAAGGGTTATTGCTGTTATATTTATTAATTTATATATATATATATATACATGAATCAATGATTAAACCACAATAAGAAATGGGAAATAACTTGGGTTTGATCATTGATCGTTATTTCACGTGTATATGTGAAATCTTTTTATTTATATACAAAACTAAAATTTATCGGGACTCGGTCAGTTCTTCAGGTTCAAATTAAACTCTCATTGCCAACGTTTCGGCTTTTATTTAAAACTTTTTTCATAGGTCTACAAAAACAGAGGAAATATTTGTTTGAAATAAAAGCCGAAACGTTGGCAATGAGAGTTTAATTTGAACCTGAAGAACTGACCGAGTCCCGATAAATTTTAGTTTTGTTTCTATTCAACGGTCAATACTTTTATCAATATTTATATTTATGTATATACGTGTATATATATATATATATATATATTAGTATAAATAGGGAGCAGACCTTCTTTTATACAAATTGTATTAAACTGAATTGCCTTAATCAAACATACATAGTCTTGCTCAAATAATTCACCAACTAAATCAAGATGATTTGAAATTATCAAGAAAATATGAAAAACTGCTCAAAAGAAAGGTATGTTTGATTAAGACAATTCAGTTTAACACAATATATATATATATTCATAAATTTTGGTAGCAGTCATTCCTTGATACACACATTATTGAAAATGACACCAAATTTAGCTGATACCTGTTTCTTAACAAGTTTCTCAATTTTTCTAAATAACACTCTCGTTATTTCGTCTACACTATAAAGTACATCTCCTATGGTCGACATGTTGAAAATGACACCAAATTTAGCTGATACCTGTTTCTTAACAAGTTTCTCAATTTTTCTAAATAACACTCTCGTTATTTCGTCTACACAATAAAGTACATCTCCTATGGTCGACATGTGACCATGTACCATAGACTGAAAATTTTAGAGGCTATATTAATTCAAAAATTCAAGCCACTCCTTAATATTCAGGTGGAAAATAGTAGCCGTATTTTGAAGCTGTTTAGTTCGCATCAAGGGCGGCCAGAAACCCTTGCAGGTAGCGACGCATGCCGGGAGGCCACTCACCCCACAGATTAACGCCCAACTACACTTAAACTTTATGGAAAAAAACCCCCCTTCTACCTTCTCTGTGTGTATAATAAACCAGGTTTTCACATTAGATCTTATTCACGTCCTGATGATGAATGTTGATCATTCGAAACATGTCGACCATAGGAGATGTACTTTATTGTGTAGACGAAATAACGAGAGTGTTATTTAGAAAAATTGAGAAACTTGTTAAGAAACAGGTATCAGCTAAATTTGGTGTCATTTTCAATAATATATATATATATCACTTAATAAAACGAAACACGATCCAAACTGGACACAATACGAGTTCAAAATTCAAGAAGAGTAACACACAGAGTAAAGAAACACACTTACAGATTCAAATTTTCGGAGTCTGGAGTAACGGGTTACTTGTCGTTGCGTCAACGTACTTGGTCTCCCTTTCTCTTTTCTCCTGAAGACGGATTACCCGAAAATTTGAGTCTGTAAGTGTGTTTCCTTACTCTGTGTGTTCAGATTTTAACTTAGTATACCTGCTCTCTTAGGGCTGCCTAGCGGTACATGCCAGCTTAGGGTAGCTTAGCAGTACCTGCCCTCCTAACTGTGCCCAATGTTACCTGGCTAGTCTCGGACCCTTCGCCCATCCACTCCCTTCTCAACCAGCAAGCAAACACCACCTCAAGCATCACTCCTTCTCAACCAGCAAGCAAACACCACCTCAAGCATCCACTCCCTTTCCAAGCAGCAATCAGTCAACACCTCAAGCATTCTATTCTCTACCTCCAAGCAAGCAAGACATCAAGCATTCACTTCCCAACGTCCAAGCGCCCACTCTCTCCACCATCATTCAAGCATCTCTGTCATCACAGGCAACTCTCCAACCAAGCAGCAACCACCCTCAAGCAACCCCAGTTGTGATACCAGCCACAACATTTTGGTCCTCCGGCCCCGATATCATCTTAATTCAAGATATTCAAGCAGACTCAAGGTACGCCTGCAACCTTTATTACCTTATTCCCTTTTACCTTTATTTCCTAGTCAGTGGATTTATTGTGTATTTGTATCAAGCTCATAATTAATTACTTATTCTTTCGACAAGCTATAATTAACAAACTTAAGAAGTAATTTGAATTCTGTCTAAAATTGATTATCAACTTTATATAACAAGCTAATTCATCAAAATCATCCCTTTATTTTGCCTTGTATATTTATTTATCTATCATATATTTTCGTTATATTCATTTAATTTTCCAATTATAATTATAATTTAATAATTAATTTCATTAATATACATTCAGTCAAAATGTCTAGAGATAATATGTTAGAAAAGTTAAATGTTTACAAATCGTCATTAATGTCTATTTTGACTAGATCTGAAACTTTTGTTCAGAATTATAGTCGTGACCAAGATCATTTTGAGCTTTCTTGCAGGCTAAGACAATTAGAACCCACGCTAAAAGAATTTAGGAAGTGCTTAATTGATCTTGAAAGCTGTTCAAAGAATCCTTGTGATGATGATAGGGAGATAGTTGACTTTGAAAGAAGGTATTTCAAAGTAATGGGTTTTTTGGATCATGAGATCAAAACAGGTTCACAGTCTCTGTCATCTTCCTCGTTCTCATCTTGCAAGCAGTGTCCTTCTCAAGTTCAAGTTAGATTGCCAAAAATTAGTATCAACGAGTTTAGTGGTGATTTGAACAATTGGTATTCCTTCAAAGATAATTTTCTAAGTTTAATTCACAACAATCCCTCTTTGGATGATGTTCAGAAACTGCAGTACTTGAAATCTTGTTTGAAAGGCCAAGCCGCTGATCTAGTTGCCAATATTCAAATTACGCAAACAAATTATAGGATTGCTTGGGAACTATTAATCAACAGATTTGATAATAAGAGATTAATTGTTAACTCTCATGTTTCGTCGTTGTTTAATTTAGCAAAGGTTAAACCCAATTGTCTTCAATCACTTAAAGGGCTAGCAAATGAGTTCTATAAAAATATTCGTTCTCTAGAAGCGTTGGGAGAGGACGTGATTTCTTCCAGTTATGTGTTAGTGCCTTTATTAGCTTCCAAGTTAGATGTCAACCTCCTTACACGTTGGGAAAGTGCTCTTTCAAATAGTTCTCAATGTCCGTCAATTTTTGATTTTGAAGGGCATCTTTTAAAAGAAATAAATACTTTGGAAGCAACTTTATCGACCATCAAGTCTTTCGACCAGAGTAAAGGAATTATATATTCTTCGAACAAATTTCCTAATTTTGTTAAGAAGTCTTCCATGAAGAATTCATTTTGTAATTATAGTGCTGTTCAGTCCCACAGTAAGCAAAGTAAAAGAAACTTTAGTAATCCAGACAAGATGCTGCGTCTGCCCAGTAATTCTGAATCTCTTCCAGTTGCTCATCCTGTAAGAAATAGTGAATATTACAGATGTCACATTTGCCACGAAGTTCATAAGGTATATGAGTGTCCAAAATTCAAGTCATTGTCCCCAGAAGAACGCATATTACAAGTAAATGAAAAGGGGTTATGCCTAAACTGTTTTAATAACAATCACAAGACAAAAGAATGTTTAAACCCTGGAGTATGTAAGATATGTTCTCAAAAGCATCATACTTTGTGCCATCTACACAAAGACCAAATTCCAAGCAGTATTAGCCCTGTTGCATTGTCTGCCCAACGCAGTACTTGCAACACTCTCTTAGCCACAGCTCAGGTGTTAGTGGCCAATTCTTCTGGAAAATTAATTAAAGCCACAGCCTTGCTCGATTGTGGAGCTCAAAGTAACTTTATTACAGAATCGTTTTCTAGAGCTCTTGGTTGTCCATTTTTACCTACTAATACCTCTATCTGTGGTATTAATCAATTTCACTCAACCATAAAAAATAAAATTCATACTCGTCTCCAATCTAGAGTTTCTGATTATACCACAACGACTGATTTCCTAATTCTTCCAAAACTTGCTGATAAATTACCTCAAACTAAAATCGACCACTTAGCTTGGAATATTACTCCAGATTTAGATTTAGCAGACCCGTATTTCTTTAAGCCTCATAATATAGACCTGATCCTTGGTAGTGAAATATTTTTTGACATTCTAAAGCCAGAGAAGTTTAATTTATCAAATAACCTTCTTGTCTTTCAAAATACGAAGCTTGGTTGGATAATAGCTGGAAAATATACTCCTGACAAGCCATCTGTTAATTTATTAGCAATTACAGTCACTCCTCCTGTACATAGCAAACGCAGTGAAGAGCTTAATGAAGCCCTAACCAAGTCCTTAAAAGTTGAACGCATTCCTCAAATTAGACCACTGTCTCGACAAGAAAAGATTGTTAAACAAAATTTCGAGAATATTGTAAAAAGAGATGCATCTGGCAGATTTACTGTACATCCACTTTTAAGCGTGATCCATCTTGTCTTGGTAACTCGACAAATCTAGCCTTGAAACGCTTTCATTCGGTAGAAACCAAATTTCAATCTAATCCTCAGTCCTTCTATCAATACAAAAGTTTGATGCATTTTACATTTGAAGAATTATCCACTGTTCTAGCTGAAATAGAATCCCAACTGAATTCCCGCCCTCTAACTCCCATGTCCACCCATCCTACTGACTACTCCGTCCTTACTCCAGCCCATTTCTTGACAGGTGGTGCCTCTAGCTATATACCAGGACTGCAAGTTGAAAATGACACCTGTAGTCTTCGCTCTCGTTGGCATCTAACCCAACAGGTTCAAAATCAGTTTTGGGCACGCTGGTCTAGAGACTACCTCAGTGGTTTGCAACAAAGAACCAAATGGCATCGTAACTGTCATTCTGTCAGGCCTGGTACTCTTGTTCTGCTTAAAGAAGACAACATGCCCCCTTACTTTGGCCTGTAGCACGCATAGTAACTCTGCATCCAGGAAAAGATGGAATCAATAGAGTAGCTACAGTCAAGACATCATCAGGGTCCGAGACTCGACGTAACCTCATAAAACTATGTCCTTTTCCTATTGAAGAACCTTCAGTCTCTGAATAATCTGTGTTTAGTATCTAATTAATTTTATAAATCATATGCTTGTTACTGAATTTAATGTTACTTTTTATAACCATATGTATTCAAACTTTATATTGTAAACCTTTATGTGTATATTATGTTATATGTATTCTTTCTCAATGTGGATCTTTGTTTCCCTGTATATATTCAAAATTGTAAATCTTTATGTCTAGTTTAAGTTATTCTTACTCAGTGTATATATTCTTAATTAATGTTTATCTTTGTCTAACTATATGTCTTTAAACCGGTAATTCGTTGAAGGACATTTCTCCTTCAACGGGTGGCGGAATGTTCAGATTTTAACTTAGTATACCTGCTCTCTTAGGGCTGCCTAGCGGTACATGCCAGCTTAGGGTAGCTTAGCAGTACCTGCCTCCTAACTTTGCCCAATGTTACCTGGCTAGTCTCGGACCCTTCGCCCATCCACTCCCTTCTCAACCAGCAAGCAAACACCACCTCAAGCATCACTCCCTTCTCAACCAGCAAGCAAACACCACCTCAAGCATCCACTCCCTTTCCAAGCAGCAATCAGTCAACACCTCAAGCATTCTATTCTCTACCTCCAAGCAAGCAAGACATCAAGCATTCACTTCCCAACGTCCAAGCGCCCACTCTCTCCACCATCATTCAAGCATCTCTGTCATCACAGGCAACTCTCCAACCAAGCAGCAACCACCCTCAAGCAACCCCAGTTGTGATACCAGCCACAACACTGTGTGTTACTCTTCTTTACTTTTGAACTCGTGTATGTATATACATATATATATAAAGATTTCACTCAAAGACATGAAATAACAATCAATAATCAAACCACAATATGAAAATGGGAAAACAAGACTAAGACCTTTCAACCGTAACAAGCGGTCTTAGTCAGAGACTAATATATATATATATATATACACGTTTTACGATGAATCACAAACACAGAACTAAGGAAGAAACACGCTTACAGTCTCTAATTTTCGGTTGAACCGTCATCAGGAGAGTTGAGAAAGGGACACCAAGCGCACTTGTGAAGCGACAAGTGGTCGCTTAGTGGTTCCTTAGTGATGTATTATTTTTATCAAGTCAATGTAAACAATGTAAAAAAATACAAAAAATTCGACAAGTATAGCAGGTGGTCTCTTAGTCTAGAATAAACAAACAGTTTTTATATCGTTATTGCTCTTTCCCGTAATTGAAACTTCATGAATTATTTTTTGTGAATTGCTAATTTTTTGTTCCATTTTTGGTCAAATTTTCATTTTTTTTTAACAAACCGTTTAGCGTCAAAAAATCATTTTCTGAAAACACAAATCGTACTGTAAACGTCCCTTTAGCGAAAGTAATTTCAAAAAAAAATATCTCAACTCATTCGCCATATAATGTTCTATTTGTAGGCATAGTTTCATTCTTGTCCGTCAAACAGTATGGCTTGTATCGCTCTCACAAGGTTTAAGATTGAATTATAAGTCAAATTTTTACATTTTATTGAAAAAAAAATATTTCCTGTTGTCTTAAAATTCTGAATATATTTTTCGTTTGTTGCATTTGTAACTTCAAAGATAATGTCAAAATTTCAAAACTCTAGGGTTATCAGTTTAGGAGAAATAAAATGTTTTAAAAAAAACGGTTTTTTGACAAAAAAGTGACTTTCCCATCATGCATAATTCTTCCAAACAATAGGGATCTTCGTCTAAATGGGGCCATTTTTGTGTAAAATATCAACTTGATCCATCAAAGATTCTGGACCGTAGCGTGGTAACAAGCAATGCTAACACACGCACCCACCCACGCACCCACCACCCTCCCACCACGCACACACCCACCCACCCTCCCACCACGCACACACCCACCCACCCTCCCCACCCACCACCACCACACACACACAGACATCATCGTAAAAACGTCATTAAAACGATTCTGGTACCTCAAAACATGTAATTCCGTCAAAATCTCGAGATCGAATTTTTTCATGATCACTATACTTTACTTATAGTAAAGTAAAAATTAATAATTTCATTGAACTGAGTTCGGTAATATGTTTACTGGTACTAAAGTTGAGTGTGGTCCACTCAAAATATTATAATTAAATTTCTAAATGAACAGTATAGTTCAGATTTCTTTAGTTTTACTTCTACTGTATTGGCTTTAAAGGTTGAGGGTTTGTTAGCATTGTGTAATCAAGAAATGAATTTAATTATTCATTATCATGAATGGATATGACTAAAAAAGATGATTCTATGGGAAACATTGTGCTAATGAATTCATTTAAGATAGCAAAAGTTGCTAATTAGCATTGGAAAAAGATCACTGTGCAGCTAATTTACATAAAATTACTTTTTAGCAATCATATCTAATATTAATCATGCTAACCTCGGTGATATTAACAACATGCATGAATCTGCAAAGCTTTACTTTTTACACCTCAATATAGCACATAATGTGAGAAAGAGGTCAGTAATATTTTTTTTTGAAAATTACATTTAATAAGAAGAGGCGTTATTATGCCTTTTTACGAATTCAGAAAATGTTTTTTTTTTAACGCTAAACCAACAATTATAGAATAATGAAATTTTGTAAAAAAATATTAAACCTATAATTAGCAGAAATTTCGACTAAAAAAAATAAAAATTGTCTTGAAATAATGAATCACCTGCCCAACTGGTTACATTTGTTTGCATTTATTTACATTGTTTACATAGATTTAGAAATCTTTTAAGTGGAATAGAATTGTTATTAAAAACTTCAAATATTCTATTGAGTTAAGATGATATGTTAGAAGAATTAACTTGTTAAATGTAAAATGTTAATTAACCCTAATCGAACATATATGATGCATTCCATAGTGTTGATTAAAGGTTGTTGAACAGTGTTTTTTACTCAAACAAAACATTAGTTGGTCGTTCAGGAGTTTGATATTATGTTTACTTATAGTGAAATTGAGTGTAGGCCACTGCAGATTTTTTATTTTAGTTTTTATTCCTATTGTTATTGAATATTTATAGGTAAGGCAGGATAGTGTTTGTGGAGTTAGTTGTTATGTTTACAACTAAATACCAAATTAGGTTTGGTTAAAAGTAACATAACATTACTTGACAGTTGGGCAGAACGTAGTTCGTCGGGCAGCTGGTTATCTCCGAGTTAACTGATAACGGAGGCTCGGGTATACTAGTTTAGTAATATTTAAGACAAATAAGCCGAGGTGCTGATTTTCTGATTAAACAAAATAGAACTGAGTATTGTAAATATCATTTCTATGGACGATAATCCATATAATTGTTATCATATATGTTGTTGATATGATAACAATTGTGTTATCATAATTGTTACCATTGCATAGTGTGAATCAATGAGAAAATGTGAAAACATGAAAATCATTGGAACCCTTAAAATCGATTTAGATTATGATTAAGTAATCATAAAATACTATCTATTAGCAAGAAAAAATTAACTTTAGTACTATACAAGGAAACGGCGGTCAGGTTAGCTCTGTGTTAAGGTGCTCGCTTCAGAACTGGTAGGTCCGGAGTTCGATACCCACTCTGGCCATCAATTTATTCACGTGGGAGGTGACTTAACTATGCTCTGATGAAGACCGCTTGTTACGGTTGAAAGATCTTAGTCTTTTTTTTCATTTTCTTATTGTGGTTTGATCATTGATTGTTATTTCACGTGTTTATGTGAAATCTTTATATATATATATATATATATATAAAAAACAAGTTTATCGAAACTCGGTCAGTTCTTCAGATATTTTATATAGTTCAATTACTTAAAAACTGGAAATTTAAAAAACCCATTAATTTT